>CAUYLG010019954.1:0-68394 GCA_963573385.1 Cacajao melanocephalus
CACATTTTCTTTATCCAGTCTGTCACTGATGGGCATTTGGGTTGGTTCCAAGTCTTTGCTGTTGTGAATAGTGCTGCAGTAAACATACGTGTGCATGTTTTCTTTCTTTTTTTTTGGTCATACTCTGCTTAGCACAGAACATGGCAGTGTAGTGGAAACCATTACTACTCTTAGTTATATGTCAGTATTTGCAGAATGCAAGCCCTACCAAATTCGCTCTCTATGACTTTGCAGTGTAGCAAAAAGGTGAGGAGCTAAAGGTAGACAAGGTATCTATTAACAGAATTCACCACTGTCCCCAATCATGGGAACTTTAGCACCATCCTTACAAAAATGAAAGGTCATCCTACACCAAAGAATTCCTCACAGGAGAAGTATTTTACATTCCTAGAAAAGGTATTGTAGATTGAGCTGGAATTATTTCCTGCTAGAAACAATCACCTAAAAGGGATTATGTTCTTGACGTGAAAGAGATGACTAATTTTTATAGCAACAAACACAAATACCGTATTTCATCACATTCCAAGACCACATAAAGCTTTTATGTATCTTAAGCTAATTAATCTAAGTTGTAACGTAAATAATACAGTAGCAAACCTTGACAAGATATCAGTTTGGTTCTGTCTTTAATTTTTTGCAAGAATCAGAAATAAAAAAACCCTTTCAACCATACTATAGAATTCAGAAAGGCTTCTTTGAAGTTTTCTTTGACTTTGGAAGAAATCTATTTATGCATATCTATTTGGAGCCTTCTTTTCCAGATTCGTCTGTATTGGCAAAGACAGAGATGGTTGTTCTACCCTTAAAACTTCTTTCTCCTTTTTTATTGAGCTGCCATCTCCTTAGCTCCAGCAGTACCTCTGTATAGACTAAATGTTAGAGCACAGATCTTCCTTTAAAATAAATGAAGGTTATTGGGGCAATGCTTTATCTTCTGATTTTGACCACACAGCTACACCACAGAATGTCAAAAGGATTAGCATTCTGATTTAGATGGTGGCCAAGCAAGGCACACAGTACTGCTTTTGAGTTACAAAAACAAGTCTTTCTTTCTTTTCATCTTTTTTTTCTCCCTGAGGCAGGGTCTTGCTTTGTCGCCCTGGCTGGAGTGCAGTGACCTGATCGTGGCTCACTGCAACCTTTTACTGGGCTCAAGGGATCCTTTGGCCTCAGCTTCCTGAGGAGCTGGGACTATAGGCATGCACCATCACACCCAGCTAATTATTGTTATTTTTTTGTAGAGATGGGTTCTCACTTTGTTACCTAGGCTGGTCTCAAACTCTTGGCCTCAAGCGATTCTCCTGCCTTAGCATCACAAAGTGCTGAGATTACAAACATAAGCCACAGAGCCTCTTTTAATATCCCAGTGTAAATCAAAACATTGACATCTGGCTTATAAAACAGTCACTGGTCAGTTTTGTCCATCAGTCAGTTTTTATAAATCTGAACACCTCTAGATGAAGAAAATGGATTCCAGGATGTACAAAACTGAGACTCTGAAGAGCCATATCAGGTGCAGTTTCATCAGGAGGCCCCAATTTTTTAAAAATTATTATTATTCTTTGGCCACACTTCAGTATAATTTTTTTTTAATTCTTTTTTTTTTTTTAATTCTTGGCCCTGATTTTTAAAAGATACAAGGCTCTCTTCTCATTTTTATGACTTTTTAATCACAAAAGTAATAACTGCTTATTGGCAAAAATTCAAACACTATGGAAAATATATAAAGTGAAACAGTTATAAACTAAAAATGTATCATCACACTATATTTTTAGTTCTGTGATTTACTTTTTTTTGCTTAATACATCTTAGACTTCACTCTTTTTTAGAGATAGGGTCTTGCTCTGTCGCCCAGGCTGGAGTGCAGTGGCACAATCATAATTCACTGCAGCTTTAACCTCCTGGGCTTAAGCCATCCTCCAGCCTCTACCTCCCAAGTAGCTAGGACTAAAGGTACGTGTCTACCCAGTTAATTTTTTAATTTTTTGAAAATATAGGGTCTCACTATGTTGCCCAGGCTGGTCTTGAACTCCTGGCCTCAGGCAATACTCCCACCTAGACCTCCCACAGTGTTGAGGTTTCAGGTGTAAGCCACCATGTTGGCCATCTTGGACTTGTTTTTTTTTTTTTTTTCCTTGTTTTATTTTGAGATGGAGTCTTTCTCTGTCACCCAGGCTGGAGTACAGTGGCACGATCTCAGCTCAGTGCAACTTCCACCTCCTGGGTTCAAAAGATTCTCCTGCCTCAGCCTCCTGAGTAGCTAGGATTACAGGCACATGCCACCACACCTGGCTGATTTTTGTATTTTTAGTAGAGACAGGGTGTCACCATGTTGGTCAAGCTGTTCTTGAACTCTTAACCTCAGGTAATCCACCCACCTTGGCCTCCCAAAGTGCTGGGATTACAGGCATGAGCCACCGTGCCTGGGCTTTTTTTTTTTTTTTTTTGAGACAGGGTCTCTGTCACCCAGGCTGGAGTGCAGTGGCACGATCTTGGCTCACTGCAACCTCAGCCTCCCAAGTTCATGAGATTCTCCAGCCTCAGTCTCCGAAGTAGCTGGGATCACAAGCGTGGGATCCTGGGTAATTTTTGTAGAGATGGGGTTTCACCATGTTGCCCAGACTGGTCTCAACCTCCTGAGCTCAAAGCAATCTGCCTGTCTTGGCCTCCCAAAGTGCTGGGATTACAGGCATGAGCCATCATGCTTGGCCTTGAATTTCTTTCTATGTAAGAAGTCCTTTTTTTTTGTTGGTTGCCAAGTGTTATTATTCTTTTTTTTTTCTTTTAAGACGGGGTTTCACCATGTTGGCCAGGCTGGTCTTGAACTCCCGACCTCAGGTGATCCACCTGCCTCAGCCTCCCAGAGTGCTGGGATTACAGGCGTGAGCCACTGCGCCCGGCCATTTTTTTTTTTTTTTTTTAAAAGACGGGGTTATTACTCTTGTAATTTAATCTATTTTATAAGTATGCCATAATTTATTTAAATCAATTTTAATCAATACTGTATTGATGAATGTTTGGGTTATTTGTAAATTTTCTCTATTACACCAGCATTGTAGTGAGCATCCTTTACATATATATAGATATACATATATTTGCAAATTTGTATAAGTTTTCTTGCAAGATAATTCTGAGAAATGAAATTGCTAGATCAAAAGCTTATGATTATTTGAAATCTTAATGGTCATTACCTAACTTCTCTCCAAAAAATCCCTATCAGTGAACTCTCCCACCCTCAGAATTGAGAATTCCTGTTTCCTCATACCCTCTACAGTCTCATCTTTCTTGGCCCCTATTGGCTGTGACAATATTCTTCAATCTGCCAAATATAAATACCAAAGGAAGTCTGGCATTTCTCAAATGACCCAGATTGCAGATATCTACAAGAACATATCACTTCTTTTTACAAACTCCCTAACCAAAGATTGAAATGAGAGGAATATGTCCTTTTTACTTACTATCCGTTGGGTTCCTCATTGGATAAGACTGAGTATAATTGTTCACACAGTGTATTAATTGTGGACTAATAGAAGCACAATAATTTTCCACTGCTTTGATCTGAGATGGACCAGGAGAAGAGTCTGTTCGAAAAATGGCTTGACAGTATTCTCGGCAGTTTGTGTGGTGACCTGCATAACTGCAACAAAGCGAGCCCACTATGGAGAAAAAAAGAGAAGGCACCAAAATGAAAACAGCTTTTTGTTAATGTTAAATCATCATCATAATGATGGAACAATATGTCTTTCTAAATTTGAGAAATAAAACCATGTCATGGAAGATGAACACTTAAAATCGGCACTCCTATAGATACAATCATGGGGACATTCAAGTGCTCACTAGTATAAGTCATTATTCATCAACTTACAGTCTCTAATCCAGTGGTTCTCTACAGGAACAGTACCACCCTGCCCCCCCTCAAGGAGTTGGACTACAGCTGGCATTTAGTGCATGGGGGTTAGGACTGCTAAATGTCTTGCAATGCATGGGACAGTCTCATAAAACAAAATTGTCTCTCAAAATGCCAAGAGTGTCCATGTTGAAAACTAGTGAAGCCGGGTCTTTCTGTGTTAGATTTGTAGAGGTTTATAAACACAAATTAAAGCAAAACCAAACCAAACCAAAATAAAACAAAACCCCAAATCCCTCACATTTATAAAATAGGGCCAGTAAAAACTAAGTGATGTAAGGATCATTTAATAAATATGACATTTATAGAAGTGTATCTTGAAACAAAATACCAAAAGTTCTATATGGTTTGAACATCTATCTGTAAGAGTATGCCTAAATTGAGATAGACTTCATCTTACAATTGATATGACCTACTTAAACACTGAAAAGTAAAACTCATTTGAAATAAATATTACTCTGGATTTATGTATTAAAAAATAAATGGGCTGCCATTTAAGGTATTTTGGGAGAGGTAGATGAGTAGCTGGGGATGCAGGGGATTTGTAATGGAGCAGAACAAGAACCCCTCAAAGGAATCTAAGGGAATCTGTGGGAGGTTGAAGGGAGAGGTAGACGTATGGCAGGAAGAGGTTAAGAGAAAGCAGGGGGTTGGCTGCTGTGGCTCATGCCTGTACTCCCAGAACTTTGGGAGGCCAAGGCAGGAGGATTACTCAAATCCAGGAGTTCAAGACCAGCCTGGGTAAAATGTTGAAACCCCATCTATACTAAAAATACAAAAATTAGGCAGGCGCAGTGGCATGTGCCTGTGGTCCTAACTACTAGGGAGGATGAGGTGGAAGGATGGTTTGAGCCCAGGAAGCGGAGGCTGCAGTGAGCCAAGATCTTGCCACCACATTCTAGCCTTGGCAACAGAGCTAAACCTTGCCTGAAAACAAAGAGAGAGAGAGAGAGAGACAGAAAGAGAGAGAGTGAGCGAGCAGTGAGGAAATTCCTGATAACTCTTAGGGATAGATATGGAGGAACCAGAATCAGGTTTCTGGCAAATTCCATAGACCCATGAGCATGGAGTTCAGGTGACTTCCAGAAATAATGACAATAATAATAAAGTCATAATCAAAGAAACTGAAATAGGACTGAACTGAGGTAGGACAAGCCTCAGTTTCCTAGACTGGGAAACTATTCCATACCTACTGTACTACCACTTTTAAACTTGCTACCAAACTCATTGTGTTCATTGCCAAAGAGTTCATTTTCTTCACAAATAACAATTTATTTATTTATTTTTTTGGATAGAGTCTTGCTCTGTTGCCCAGGCTGGAGTGCAGTGGTGCAATCTTGGGTCACTGTAACTTCTGTCTCCCATGGTTCAGGTCACTGCAACTTCTGTCTCCCGGGTTCAAGCGATTCTCCTGCCACAGCCTCTCTAGTAGCTGGGACTGCAGGCACATGCCATCACGGTAAGCTAATTTTGTATTTTTAGTAGAGATGAGTTTTCACCATATTGGCCAGGCTGCTCTTGAACTGCTGACCTCAAGTGACCCATTTGCCTTGGCCTTCCAAAGTGCTAGGATTACAGGCTTGAGCCACAGCGGCTGGCCAAAGAACAATTATTAGTGGCTACATTTACCATTGTAAACCTCAGTAAGGACAAGTTGGGGGTGATGGTGGGGAATGGTACAGACATGTAAGAACAGACAAATAGGAACAGAACAAGATGCCTACCTTCTGACTCTCCCATTCAGCTGGCTTCCTCACCAGTGTGAGAGGACATAAGATTACATGCCTGAGACTTCCTAGAAAATCTTGAACTAAGCCCCAGTTAGACAGGGTAGAAGATAAAGTACAGACGGCAAATGTTTCTTCTTATCCTTCAATATACTTCCCTGCTCAGCTAAGAACTCTTTGTTCCTTATATGTGTTTTCCCATCCCTAATTGCTCTCACTATTCCCTTAACATGAAGGCCTTCCTCCCATCTCCATTTCCTCCATTCTCTGCCATTCATATCTTGTCCATACTTCATGGCCTGGCTCAGCTACCAACTCCATGAAGCCACCTCTAAGCACCCCTGCAGCCTCTGAACTCCTGTAGCACTTTATCCAATGACACTATCTCATATCCTACTATATCGCAGGGTTGTTTGTATACAGGTCTTGTCCTCCACAGATGTGTGTCTGCTGCACACTGAGCAAGTACTCAATCAATGTCTGCTGAATGAACTGAGACATAGCACTCAGCTACATTATATAGTGTGGGTACTTCTGAAAATGGGCCTATTTATTGGGTTGTGATCATGCTCTAGCACATACAGCTTTAGTATCTGCATTGTAGATCTATAATTAGGACATGGGAATTGTTATAATACATGAATGACCTGAATACATCATGGGAAAGAGCCTACTGAAATCCTGCTGTGCACACTGCTTCAGATGGCTTACTAATTATGTTCTGTGAACAGTGTTTTGATCTTTGGACTGCTTGTACAACCATCGACAAATATACTTACTTTCATTTCTGCTAATGCAACTGAAAAGAGCATTCTGTAAATTAAAGAAAAACAAATAAACAGAAATTAACAACCAGACAGAATTTGTAATTTGATTCTACTTAATGGTTACATGAAGATCATGATATTAAAACTATTTAATTCTTCTCTAAATCCAAGACTGAAAACACAGAAGTTATGAAATGATATCCTGGTAAAAAGGCAAACCATCTTCCAACATACATCAGGATCATGATGACTACTTGGAGCCATAAGCTGACAGTTATAGAAAACCAAGTTTATGTAAAGCTGTAAGTGTGTGCAGGACAGGTGGGGGGTGGGAGGGGCTACGATATATTAATCTTAATTAATCCTTGCTGTATATTAAAAACTTTCCAGAAAATAACCCATTTTTAGACTGCATTCTAGCCTGGGTAATAGAACAAGAACCCCGTTCTCTCTCCCTCTTTCTCTCTCTTTTTCATTCTTTTTCTTTCTTTCACTCTTTCTTTCTTCTTTTCTCTTTTTCTTTCTTTCAAAAAAAAAAAACTTTCCAGAAAATAATAAATGACATCTAGGGAAATACATATTTCATGTAACCACTGCAGTTTATATTTGAAAGGACTTTAGAGATTATCTTTACTTGTTCTCAAACATGGCTGTACACTGGAATCACCTAAGTTTTCTAGACCTTACCCTAGACTACAGATTCACAATCTTGGGGTGAGGCACAGAAATCTAAATTTTAAACAAGAGTTCAAATGTGTACTTTTTTGTTTTTTTTTTTTTGAGACAGGGTTTCGCTTTTGTTGCCCAGGCTGGAGTGCAATGGTGAGGTCTTGGCTCATCGCAACCTCTACCTCCCGGGTTCAAGCAACCCTCCTGCCTCACCCTCCCAAGTAGCTGGGATTACAGGCACCTACCATCATGCCCAGCTAATTTTTGTATTTTTAGTAGAAACGGTTTCACCACGTTGGCCAGGCTAGTCTCAAACTCCTGACTTCAGGTGATCCACTGACCTTGGTCTCCCAAAGGGCTGGGATTACAGGCATGAGCCACCATGCCCTGCTCAAATATGGTTTTTGTATAGCCATCCTAGGACCAGAGTTTGGGAATCTATCATTTTACAGATGAAGAAACTATTTCCTCAGCAGGGGAAAGAGACCCGGCCCACGTAACACAGCCAGTCAAAAGCAGAGTTTGAGACTATAATTAGTGTCTCTAGAGTGCTTAGATTATTGTTCAGAAAACAACACTCTGTACTAAAGTCAATATAAAGAAAATAAAACAAAACCCAAAACAAGACAAAAATGAAAAACTTATATAAAGCCATTTGGATATTTAGGGCTAGTCAGCTATGATTAGTATCAATGACAATGGGAAGATAATGACTTCCTAAAAGAAATAATATCAACATAAATAACAGGCAGAAGGAAATCAAGCACACCCTTATTGTTGAATCGAGATGATTCAACAATTTGGCTTTTAATTGCAGCCAAATTGCAAGCTGGCTAGGTGATAGGGATTTGTTAAAGGATCAGCTACTGGCATTTAAAATCTAGCTTCAAAGATCCCTCTATGTAGCTGTGTAAAGCTGTATTCATTCATTTTCTCCCCTAAATAATATTCCATTGTAGGAATAAACCACACTTGATTTAACAATTTAAAGCAAAACAAAATAAAACAGAAAACCCTGGGCCTCATAGACAAGGGTTCCTGAATTTACCCAGTATGAATTCTTTCTGCTAGAGACCCCATCGAGCAATATAACAGTAGTGCAAAGGTAAATATTCTTAGTGTTAACAATGATCTTGTTTATATCTCTCTTCATCCACATTTCCTTGTTTTAGTGTGACTTTTCAGCTATCCATTATAGATAGCCCCCTATTTAAATGGATTCACTGGATTCAGGAACACTTATAAAATGATCTAAATCAATATTAAATAGTAGTCAGCTACTGACTTTCTAGCCCTCTTTGACTGGATGAATGCAATTCTCATTGCTCTTTTTTTTTTTAAGACAGGGTCTCACCATGTTGGTCAGGCTGGTCTTGAACTCCCGACCTCAGGTGATCCGCCTGCCTTGGCCTCCAAAGTGCTTGGATTACAGGCGTGAGCCACCGCGCCAGGTCCTCATTGCTCTTTTCTTTCTACTAAGATGTTTGTTCCTTTTGGTTTGGCTTTTTTGACCTTGTACCTGAATAAATACGTTTGATATCTTGGTGGCTGTCTTGGGTTACATGGCTTGATTTTCTAGTATTTGATATTTATCTAGTAATTTTTAAAGTCTCCAGAAAAGTGGTTTTCAACTAGGGGTAACTTTGCTTCCCATGGTACATTTGGCAGTGCCTGGAGACAGTTTGGTTGTCACAACTGAAGGGGAGGGAGTGCTACTGGCATCTGGTGAGCAGAGGTCAGGGACACTGCTAAGCATCCTACGCTGCACAGGACAGTCTCCCTCCCCCAAAGTATTATCCAGACCAAAACGCCATTGGTGCTAAGACTGATAAAGCCTGCTCTAGAGACTTACACATTTGTTCAACCTGGATGTTTGAAAAATTGACTTTACAAATAAATGTCACTGTGGATCAGCTTCAGACAGGTACTACTAAAGGAGATAAAACATGCAAAATGTCAGAAATCATCTAGTCCAACTTCCTTATTTGACAGAAGCCAGAGGCCAAGGCCTAGAAAGGATAAATACTTACGGACAATAGCTTTTACTTACAATCTGGGGCTGGCAAACTATGGCATACAAGCCAAATCTTGCCTGCCACCTGTTTTTGTAAATAAAGTTTTTATTGGAACACAGACATGCCCATTTATTTACATACTTCTTAAATCTAATTTTAATTAATTTTTTTTCATTTATAAACATTTTTAAATTAAAAATACAATTTTAAGACACAGGGTTTCGCTATGTTGCTCAGGCTGGCCTCCATCCTGGTGCCTCCCAAGTACCTGGGACTATGGATGCATGCTGGCTCATTTATATATTTTATATGACTACCTCACACTAAGCACACTTCTATGGCAAAGTTGAATAGACAGAGAATGAATGATCTGCAAGCCTAAAATATTTGCTCTCTGGCCCTTTACAGAGAAAGTCTTCCAACACCTGAAGAAAAAGGAAAAGGGCACAGTTGCTTCCCTTGATGCCACATCCAGAGTTCAGAGATGTTCTCCAAGCGTCTCTTATTTCTCTTGATGTTCATTAATAGACCTTTCATGAAGAAATTTACCTGAATTTGTTGAACTATAAATCTTCCATATTTTCACATGGCAGCATCATGTGAAAATTACTATTAACCACTAATATTTTAGTGTTAATAAATACCATCTTACCTCTTTAACCATTTTAAGGTTTAAAAGAATGTTCCTTCATTCTAGTATACCAGCATTTGATGAGTTAATTGTTATACTTATCATGATTTAATAGACTGATCATATCTCCCTCTTTGATGAATGATTCCTAAATTTACTATATGTAACTCTACCTTTTTACTGCTTTAACTACTGCTGATTTGCCTGACAGGGCTTAGGACATACACACAATGAGTTATAACATTAACTTAACAGTTTCTTAATTTCTTAAGTCAGCCTATCTTGAAGTCTTAGCTAGTCAATTCTTAAGTCTTTCAAAAGTCTGCCATCTCACTTTTGAAAGGGAACTTTCTGACTTTTGGAGGTAACTGAGGGTTTGTATTCACTCCTATGGAGCCTCTTTTGACCTGCTTACCAATACCACACCCAATGTGCCCCCATATAACAGCTCCCTCCCCTACTCATCTTACTCAAGAATAGATGAAAACTTTAGGGGTGCTGAAGTGAGGATCTACCATAACCTCAAAGATGCAAAGAACATGTCAGCATACTAGAGTTGATGGGGTTTCAAGAAAACTTCAAATGCAAAAGCTCATGAAATGCTAAGTAGGAAACTGTCTTAAAATTATGTTTTTAATTTAAATATAACTGATCTTTAAAAACATATATGTTTTTAAACCTCTACAAGGTGGTTTTCCTTGTAGACACCATGACTGTCAAAAAGTACAGGTTGACAGGAGTATATAAAGGAGTTTAATGTCATGACTTGGATATATCACTAAACAAGTGATTCTTAAATTTCTTCAGCCTTCCAAATGATGTGTCACTTCAATAGATATGCAAATAAAAATGAACACCCAAAACAGAAATGAGCTTTATAGGTCTAGACTGCTCAGAAAAATTTGCTCATTCTTACCACAGGGCATCCAACCAGCTGTAAGCAAATTCACTGGCAAGTAACATCTGCAGAGAAACACAAGGTCTAAGAGAGAGCCTAGCACAGAGTATGTGCTTGTGGTGAACTGACTGCAGTAACGGCCCCAGTTTTTCATGTTTCCTTATATCTATTTCTTGTAGACTAAGTCTGGCCTTAGTCATGTGACTTGCCTTGCTTTGGCCTAGTGGACACTAGCAAGCTTGAAGCAAGCAGCTGCCTGAACTACACTTGCATGCTTCTACTTTCTCTCTTGAACTCCTGCCACCATCACGGGAACATGCCTGAGCTGGTCTGCTAGAGGGATGGGAAAGACATGGAGAAGATCTGAGCTAACTTAGCCAAGGGCATCCTAAAGCAGCCAGCCCCAGGTTGACCTGCCAACTGATTGCAGACAGATGAGTGCACCCAGCTGGAATCAGTTAAGCCTGGCCAGAGCAGAACTGCCTAGCAATCCCTCAGATTTGTGAGAAATTATAAATTGTTACTGTTTTAAGCTATGGAGTTTTGGGGATGGTTTACTATACAACATTATTAGGATAATAGCAATCAGAATGAAAACATTCTCCACAGTACAGTAGAGAATGAGCACTTTCTCCATTCGTTTCAAGAGTGTAAAATATTTACACAGGGTTTCCACATAAAGCTGATATACTGTGTAGCAAAGAACCTTGAATAATTCTGTTCTCCAGAGTGGGAAAGTCTATAAAATTTTTCTAATTATAAAATTACTGACTGTAGCACTTTGTTATAGGCAACAGCTTTCTGCTCATCCTTTAAGTCCTACCTGCTCTGTGAGGACTTCCCCATTTCCCTAGGCAGGGTTTTTTCTTCCAGACTCCCATATATCTTGTACAGACTTCTAGCAATGTACTTGTCTCACTGTATTGTAATGGACTATTTGAATTTCTCTCTTCCCATGGACCATGAGCTTCTTGCAGACAGTGGCTAAATCCTTTCATTTTTGTACCCTGAAAACAGTGCCTGATACATAGTAAATATATTGGTTCAGTGTGCAGTTCAATGAATGTTAAGTGAATGAATGACAAAGATAATTATATGAACTCTGTCCCAGAAACTCAGGGGTTAGTATTAAAAAGAGACATATAAATATAGAGTTATACTATAGAGCGACAAATGCTATAATAAAGCATGCAAAGGGCTTATTAGAAGTCGGGATCAATTTTATGTGTGTGGAGAGAAGAATAGGCAGGAAAGGCTTTAAAGAGGTAGCATTTAAACCAGGATTTAAGGCAAAGGTTATTCTAGTTGAATAGGGGTAGCGATGTTCTGGGACCAGCTTTTTTTTGTGAGGGGTGGTTATAGAGAAAATTTGGATCTGTAGTATTTGCTGATGTTCACGGTGCAAATACCTATACTCATGGCTGATTTTAAGTTACAAGCTGGCTTGCAAAATTCCTGAAAATTTAACAAGCAGTACTCCCTTGCTGGTAGGGAACTGGTATTGTCAGCTCCAATATACTACTGGATGAGGGTGTGTTCAGATGGATACAGAAGAAGGAATTCCAGGTAGAACAAACAATTCTTACAACTACAACTAACATATAAAACAACAGGGTCAATCTGGGGAACTATAAGTAGCATGCTGCTGAAGTTTAACAGAGAGAAGAACCAGGAGCTAGACTGAGAAAAGCTTGGGATACTGGGCTAAGGAGCATGAGTTGTGTTCTACAGGGGAGCAACTGAAGGGTTTAAGGAAGGTAGTGACGTGATCAAATTTGGTCTTTAAAGAGATGAATCTAGAAGTGGATATAGTGGGTAAGAGGAGAAATTACACACAGGAAAACTAGTTTGGTAGCTATTGTAGTCATCCAGAAAAGTGGCAGTATGAGCTAAGGCAATATTTGAGGATCTGGAAGGGAGACTGACTTAAGGTATATTTAGAAGGTAACTCTTTAGGCTTGAGAGCCAGTAATTTCTGGGAGGTGATGAGAAAGAAGAAAGAGTAGACAATACCTCTGAGGCATTTAAGTTGATGTGTCTGGAAGAACCATATTGGTACAACTACGCAAGAAATGTAAGAACAATAAAAGTTTTGTTTTGGAATGTGTGTGTATGGGGGTGTGTGTGTGTGTGTCTGTCTGTCTGTCTGTCTGTCTGTGGGTGTGTGTGGTGCTGTTTAGGGGTGGAAGGGAGGGAAGGGGAGGTAAAAAGGTAGAGAAAGTAATAACCAATTTGGTTGATTTGGTATCAATCAATTTTGGTTTAACTGTTTGTTGTTCCAAGGGAACATTAAAAGTACATGTATCCAATAGTGTTCAGGAGCTCAGAAAAAGAGGTTAGCAATGAAGATTCTGAAGTTGTCAGCATATAGGGACAATTAAATCTATGGGAGATGAGACTGCTTAAGGGGAAAACCTTGGCCACTTAAGATTAGACCAGGTCACAATCTAATTTGATTTGATCAAATTTCCCTTTTGGAATTATCTCATTCAGGTGACTTCTGAGAAGAATGAACTGGAAAAGGAAATACACTAGTAGCAAGGAGACTAGATAGGAGTTACTCCCTTCCCCAAACTACAAAACAAATATAACAAACCAAAACAACATACAAAGTTTTATACTATCTTAAGCCAGTACTGCAGGACCTAATAGGTTTCGCTCTTTTTGGAGCTCATCAGCTGCAGGTAACGGCTCAAATCTACTCTGATACAGTATACCTGTACAGCTTTTTACCATTTATAAAGCCTCCCATTCACAGTCTTCTATTTACTACACCCTGGCAATTCCTGAAGTTACCTCAGCATAAACTAAAAGATGCTTTAATTTTAGGTCCTGAGGGCTTTGCTGGGGCAAAGTACCACACGGCTCCTTTTGTTAAAATCCCTAAAAGCTGACCAGGCAAGGAACAAAACTGTCCACAACCTAGGCTGTTATCTGCCACAACCAGATGGTCTCCTCTATTCTTAGAAGCACTGCAGCACAGAGCCAATCACAATGAAGCTTAGGAAGCTTCTAGCTGTCCAGAGAATCCTGTTGGCCCTGATATCCCTCCTTCTCTTATCTCTAAATTGGGCTTTTTTTTTCATCCCTTTTCCTTTATGCTTCTGGTAGTAAATCTAGAATCAAAGTTAATTTGAAAGAAAAAGAAACAAAATAAAATTAATGGATACACAGAAATCTTTAAGCAGAACATTTTACTGTGACATTTCCTGAGGAAACACTATACAGTCTGGGTAGGCATACATAAATATACACCAAACACTGCCATCCAGGGGCAGAACCAAGTGTATAGTAAGCTATCATTTGTGGTAAAGCAGGGTAGAGGAGGATTATACATACATATATATTTACACTTATATGCAGAAAATATCTCTAGTAACTTTAGGAACTGGATGGCTGTGGGAAAGATAATTCATTGTATACCATTTTGAATTGTGAACCATGTGAACATCCCAAAAATAAAATTTAACACATATCTGCACCCTTCTATATACCTAGCTGTGTACTGACAGGTGGGGCTGACAGACCAGTGCTTGGAACTCACAAGGCTATCTTTGTTTTTGTGATTCTAGAGCCTTCTTAATATCCTCAGTCTTAATCCTAGCATTTTCATAGAACCAGCACTCCATGGCAGAACAATATTTTAGTTGTACCAGCAACTGTTTAGTTTAAAACAACTGCCTTAAGACTAAAAAAAAAAGTTAGTTCTCACAAAAATATCTCCTACTGACTTTCCTTCATAGTTTGTCACCTTCCTTAATAATATCAAAAAAGTATATTGAAGAAAGCTAGCAAAGAAAGGAGAGACATGAAAATGACATGTCTGAAAATATAAAGAAAAGCCTAGAGAAGAATCTGTGAAGGAGGGAAGAAACAAGTAAAAACCATAAAAAGTATGATGGCAAATTTGTAGCACTGTACTTCAGTGGCTCACACAACAAATGGAAAAGCATTTATATTGATCATCATTATGTTAAGAGAATGGCAGGTAAGGTCTGCCATTTAAGGTATAAAATGGCTGGGAGCGGTGGCTCATGCCTGTAATCCCAGCACTTTGGGAGGCTGAGGCAGGCGGATCACCTGAGGTTGGGAGTTTGAGACCAGCCCGACCAACATGGAGAAACCCTGTCTCTACTAAAAATACAAAATTAGCCAGGCACTATGGCTCATGCCTGTAATCCCAACTACTTGGGAGGCTGAGGCAGGAGAATCGCTTGAACCCGGGAGGCGGAGGTTACAATGAGCCGAGATCATGCCATTGCACTTTAGCCTGGGCAACAATAGCGAAACTCCGTCTCCAAAAAAGAAAGGTATAAAATGGATTTACAAACCTCAAGCTAAAATTTATCTCATCATTTTATAGCCGTTGCCAGTCTCTGGGAATTCATCAGCCTCATATTATCTTAATGAAGCTTCTTCTGACATTCAAGGAAAAAAATAACCGTCAACAACCAAAAAGATTTTTAAATCATGATTTTGGTGGCTAGAAGAAAATGTTCACAGCCAACCTGTGAACAAAGACTATGCAAAAAGAATCTACACTATATGAATTCATTTTTACTTTAAATATGAATTCATTTTTACTTTAGTTCTAATCACCCAATGTGCACAAGTATGGCTATACCTATGGTTTACAGTCAGTATCTATTCTGACTATTGGTGCCTATGTAACTCCAGCTGCTGAATATTTTGAATATCATCTCTGGTTCTAGCTGCACACATTCATGAACCCCATGTGGCCTAACCAATACTTTAAGGTGGACCAAAGGACAAAGCCTGTGAAAATGCAGAGAACCTAGAACTGAGTATGCCTGTGATACTTGAACATGCCCATAAAGGAGTTACCAAGCTAATGCTTGATTTGGGTAGCTCCTACAGGCCAGGGTTTGGTGAACCCCATCAAACAAGTGTGATCCTCAAAAGAAGTACTCTTAAGTACTGAAGGTTATATTATTTCTTAGGTATTCATCAGAATTAAGAGAACTACAGAATTGGAAGGGAGATCATCAGACCTCCTGTCTGTTGCATCAAGTCTTATGTCCCTTCACATGATGAATCTAGAAAGTCTTTACTTGAACATTTCTAGTGAAAGGAAGCTGTTTTTGGAATATCTCATTCCATTTTGATCAATTTCAGATCGCTATCTGGCTCCTTCTTTTCTAGCTCCCTAAAGAAACTCAGCTATTTTTTTTTTTTTCAAAAGAATAGATTATTTTAGATTCTATTAGATTCTAAAAGATTCTATTCTCTTTCAGAATCCAGCTGTCTATTCTTTTTACACTTTTTCTCTATGGAGCTTTCACTCACTCCAAGGTTCAAGGGTTACTTCAAGGTTGACTGTGGGCATGATGATTCTCCTCATCTTTAGTCTGGATTCCTAACCACCTCTGGATATGGGTCTTTACATTAAAAGGACCTAATACACCATATGCTTCAATTTCTTCAAACTCCTTTCCAAACATATATGCTATTGCTGCGAATTTTAATTCTTTTTGAAAAATCCAGTAATATATTATTATTGTTTTAACAATCTGTATCTGATTTTACCCACTTTTTATTTTTGCATTCTCTTGCATCTCAAATAATTTTCTGTCTGAAGTAGATCTTTCAGAACTTCTTTTTGAGAGAACTGCTAGAAAGGGTCCACTAATAGCAACTCTGTTTTAGCTGTCTAGAAATAGCTTAATTTTGCCTCTTTCTTGAAACATATTTTTGCTGGATATAGAACTCTAGGTTGATAGTTACTTTCTTTCGGAACCATTTAGGCATGATTCTACTGTCTTCTAGCTTCCTCTGTTACTACTGGGAAATCAGTTGTTGGTCTTCTTTGACGGCAACGCCTTTTTTCCTGACTACTTTTAAGATCTTTGGCCATGAAGTTTGTCTAAAATATGTGATTATTTTTTTCTTTTAATCCTGCTGGGTATTTGTAGGGCTTCTTAAAACACTTCTCTTGCCCATACTATTTCTTTTTCTTCTAGTACTCCAATTAGAGAGGATTTTCTTACTCTATCCTTCCTGTCTCCTAAACTATCTTTCAGCCTCATGTCTCTCTGTGTTTCTTTTCCACATAATTTATTTAGCTCTATCTTCCAATTTACTAACTTTATTTGCTGTACCTAATCTATTGTAACACCCATCCATTGTGTTTGTATTTCAATTATACTGTTCTGGAAATTCTCTTTGATTCTTTTTCAAGTATGCTTGCTCTTCATTTTTTTTTTTTTTGAGACGGAGTTTCGTTCTTGTTGCCCAGGCTGGAGTGCAAATGGCACGATCTTGGCTCACTGCAACCTCTGCCTCCCGGGTTCAAGTGATTCTCCTGCTTCAGCCTCCCGAGTGGCTGGGATTACAAGTGTGCACCACCACCATTTTAATTTTTGTATTAAAATACAAAAATAAAAATCTTTGTATTTTTCATAGAGACGGGGTTTCATCATGTTAGCTGGGCTGGTCTTGAACTCCTGATGTCAGGTGATCCACTCACCTCAGCCTCCCAAAATACTGGGATTACAGGTGTGATCCACTGCACCTGACCTGCTCTTCATATTTTTAAGCCTATTTTATTTCTTAAACATATTAAACATTTTAGTCTGCATCTGATAATTTCTATATCTGAAGTATCTTTAGGTCTGATTCTGTTCACCATCATTGCTGTTAGCTTTTATTTGATGAGTCTTGTTTTCTGGTGAGTTCTGTGACTTTTTTATTGTAAACTGCTTATTTTCCTTAAAACTTTATCTGTGGAAATTCCAAGAGGTCTGGAATAAAGAGCCGTTCCTCCAGACAGGATCTGTGTTACCTTTTCTCAAGTATCTGAGGGCCACTACCACTTCAGAACCACTTGAAATAAGTTCTCAGCTTGAGGTTTTATAAACACTCACTTGATATGAATTTGGGCTTCAAACTCAGATGAAGGCCAGCTTAGAGTTATGAATTTCCAATGGAGACAAGATTAATGTTTGAGAGAAGCAATTTTCCTTGCAGACCCCCCTGGAAAGGGAGATGAGCATATTTCCTGGTCACCTTAATAATAAGTGTATAGTCCCTTTGGAATTCCAAATTTATTGGTGGGAAGGGGAAGGGATTTCAATTAGATTTTCCACCTTCAATTAGAACCCAGGATTTGTCTCCTGACTTCTGAGCCTCATGAAGCTACAAAGCTATAAAAATTGATTCAGCAAATGCCCTCAGAGCTAATACCTTCATTACTGCTCTTACTTCTCTGAATTCCTGCTTTTGTTTAGTTTTTGGCTTAAGCCTTCCATATTTTCTTTCCAGCAAATTAATCCAGCATTTTAAGTTATTTTCACCTGGAGGACTGGTCCAGGTACCAAGTCTGCCATACTGCCAGAAAGAGAAGTTTTAAATAGTACCTTTAAATGAATGCCAGGAAACTAGGCTTAAAAGCCTAGTTTAAAAGGACTATCTCCCTGAATATAATCTATATTCAATCCATCACAACAAATCTTGTTGATGGATTCTGCCTTTGAACCTCTGATTTATTCTTGAATATTTGACTCTATTACTATCATCCTAGTCTGGGATTTATTATCTCTTTTTAGCTAAGCTAGAGAGGTTTGTGGGATCTAAAACTTAGCCTGCACAAGATTATGAAGTTAAGTTTTCTAAAATATTGGCTTTGTTATTTGTTATATTGGTCTCCTTTTACAGAACCTTCATAATTGCTCTCTAATTAATAATGAGTTGAGCCTCAAAATGCCATCTTTTCAGGATTTGGTCCCACTTTACCTATTCAAGCACAGATTAGCAGCTCAAAATAGGTCTGTCTTCTGTTTTCTTCCTGCATAAGTCATGTGCATTTTTGATAACATACCTTTGATCCACAGTCTTATTACACAGATTATACCAAACCTTTTAGGCCTTTCTCATTTGCAAAGTTTTTCCTGATAACTCCCAACATTCTTGCTCTGCTTTCTGATTTCCCTGAGTCCTTATATGTACAATATATATTTTAATTAGCTTGACTCAATTAGATACAATTCTTTACTATTTGGAGTTATGCTAAAAGTTGCTTAATCAGAATTCTAAACTAAGTCTGCTTCCAGTTAATGCTCTTTCTAATATATGAAACTCTCAGTATTCAACAGGTACTTGTTAATTTGCATAAGAAAAAAAACAGACTATAAAATCAGACGTAACAATGCTTTACCTTAAAGTGGTTTATCTTACGTTGTCTAGAACAAAACAAAACCTTAAATGGCATTAACATTTTTAAACTTTATTTAAGTAAATTTCTTAGCAAATCCCCTCAAAAGGAACTTTACAGCAGCTTACCAAAAGAGATAAACATTAGCTCCTCCAAATGTAATTACTCATTCTCTGAAACTCAAATCAAACTATACACAAAACCACTCTCTGGGTGAATGCTAGCCTTAAAATTGCAAGCCTAAAGAAATGGCTTGTACATCTACAGGTTCATCCTAGGGACCATTCCAGTGTTAAGGAAAAGATACTAAAAGTCTAGTTTATAAATTATTCTGATGTTGGTAAATAACCAGTCCAGTTAAAATAGGCTATATTACACCAAATTTACCCAATTCACTTTATAACAAATAGCTTTTATGTCTAGACTAGACTTCAACAATCATGACAGTGACTGTTATATGAGGTTTATAATGCAGAACACTTCCTGCATTAAAGTACTCTTATCACTCTTTTTGTTTCTAAATAACATGTAAGAAATTAAATTGAGTCTTATACTGAATAATTTGTGGGATTAACTTTTAATATAAAAACAGAAGAACCCTTTTGGCATACAGATTTTTGGAAAATGGTTGCTTAATTCTAGGCCAAATTAGAGAAGATAGACTGGGAAAAGTAAACTATTCTTAGTATTTCTATTATAAGACAGTGTTTGTCTCTCTTACCTTTCCTGTCTCGTCCTTCATCAACACATACTGGCAGACTTCCTAGGGCAATGCAGAAATCCAGACAAGAGAAGGAAGCACACTAAAATAACGGAGGACAGGCTATAGAAGATGGACAGTGTCAGACATCATGTAGGAGAAAAGAAGGAATTATTACAGTTAGCCACTTTGTTCAAGAGAAACTACAACTGGTTATTTCAAAGATAGATAAGAAAAAAAGATATTTTACTTCCTTGTAGCAAGGCTCCTTTCAATAAGAACAGAGGAGAGCTATAGTTAATTTGGAAATCTGTCTTCAGAGGAACAGACATAACTTAGCAAACAGTACAAAGGAACAAAAGATAAATAAGACTGTCTAGTTTAAAAATGTTAATCAAGAGATATAGGCTTTCAGAAAAGAAAAAAAGAAGAGAACTATAACCTAGAAGTAGTTAAGAGAGTTATTCTATCTTCTCCAAGAAAACACAGCAATAGGAATCCCAACATTTATATATAAAAATGGTCCATGAGATACGTGATATGCACTTAAGTATCCTTAATTACATGGCCTTACACTATGAAAAACAGTAATATTGTCACACTTAAGAATAGAGTTCTAGAAAAATGAACAAAGTAGCCCCAACGAGGTTTTTTCATATCAGGGACAATCTTCTGCACATATTTGTATGGTGTAAAATACTTCCGCTATGCTCCTGCTTTAATATCTACCCCATCTAGATATCAGTGTTTGAAATCCCACCATTGAGATGAGAGTCCTTCAGATTTAATATAGCTTTTGCAACTTAGTATTTTTTCCCCCAATGCAAGATTCTAGGAAAGTCTGAGCTCTTTACACTAGCCCTGTGATTTTTCTTTATTACTTTTCTTTATAATTAGAGGTAGTTTATAAAAAATGAATACCACCTGGATGGGTGAAGAGATAGGAGATGGGACAAAAGAGAATACAAAACCTGAGAATAACTATTTCACAACCTTGGGTACAACTAGTTGCTTTCTTATAAAATTACAGGTTAAATCCTTTGTATGTGAGATTTAGGCATTTCTTTAAAATAAATACTTCATTTCAATAAAAATAAATTAAAATAACAACATTTCCAAACATAATAAATGACATTTTTGTCAAGGCTAAATTTTCTGTAAGGTAAAAGGGAAGTTGCATAAAAATGAATTCATTTTAAAAATTTAAGTAATTTTGTTAATTCTGATAACATCTGAATAGGCTATCCACATTTGTTCAATAAAATGCATACCTCGTATTCTTTTCTGCAAACTTTGGAAATATCATTCTTTGAAGATGCCTAAAAACCAACAAATTTCTCCATTAATTTATTATACATGCTATTTGGCATATGGCAAAAGTAACACAAATTAGTGCATGTTAATTACTGGTATTCTTTATTTAATCAAGGAAAACCTTATACTTAAATATTTTGAAGACCCTAAAATACAACAAACAAATTTCATGCAATTTCTTTAAAACAAACATCATCCCTAAGGCTACTCAATATTTTAGAGCTTTGTTCTAACTTTTATGGCTTTAATCTCACATAATAACACAGTCCTTTTGTTATTCCAGAAACTAGATGTCTTTGAAGGAAATTATAAATCAGAGGACTTTTTTTTCTTTTAGCTGAATTCCACTCTGTAGCAAATTTTCTTGTGAAGCTCTGCCACAGCAAATTTTCTTGTGAAGCTCTGCCAGGGCACTTACATTTTGCTTTTTCTTTAACTCTTCACATTCTAAGCTTTCATACTGAACTCATTGAGTATTTAATAGATGGGGCAACCAAATAGGGAAGGGGTACTATGCCAGGCATTTAACAAGTTATTTTTGTGTAAGTCTCTTAACAAGTTTATAAAGAAGATACTAACCCCTCTACAGATAAGGAAACTAGTGCTTAGAGAAGCAGCAAGTTATTTACCATAGGTAAGTACATACTTTCTTCATACAAGAAGCAAAAAAAAAAAAAATCTGTTGAGGGGTGGTTCTTTTTCCACATGAATCAGTCTCCATACCAGAACTGTGGGCTCTGGTTCCTTGCTCCACTCTTCCTGCTCTATCACCTAGGCCTGTGCAATTTAGAATAGGCCAGCTGATGAGGACAGGAAGAGCAAGAAGCAGAATGGGCCAGCAACTGCTTTAGGACTCACTAAATCCATTATACTTCAAATCCTCTGTAATTCAGGTTCATCTCAATGCCTGGAGGACAGCAGCAGACAGCTAGATCATGTGCTACCCAGACTGTTGCTGAGGCTATAGGACAGTCATCTCTGTGAAAGTGAAGGCGATACCATATCTCATATACTCTTCTCCAGAGGTAAGTCCATTTCTAGTTTCCCAGTTAAGTCTATTCCTGCCACTTGGAGTAGAGGGACCAGGAGGCTAGTTTTTCCTCTCTGAGAAACCACTACTAAAATATGCAAAGTGAGGACAAACTCAGGTGCCTAAGCTGAACTGGAGCAGAGCTGTATCAAATCAAAGAGAAGTAATAACTCATTGTGGGAATCACATTCATCTTAGGAGCAGAGAAGGGATATCAGAACACACTCAGGGTAAAGCCATGATGAAACAAAGAAAAGAAGACGAAAAAATAAGCCAACTGTGTCAAATGTTCTCATTCAAGCATATCCTAAATTTACCCAGCCATTTGGAGTTGCTCAGCATTGACTCAGCATTATCACAGGCAAAGTATGGAAGACCTAAAATCCTGTAATATTCTTTCTTTGCATGGCAGAGATAAGGAAAGATAAGAAAGAATAAAAGAAGGCTGAGGCCATATGCAGCAGCCATAAATAAAAAAACCAGCAAGTCTATTTTTATTTTTATTATTTTTAAATTATTATTATTTTTTGCTAACTGGAATAACCAGCTTAAAAAACAGCAAGTCTAAAAGGAAATGGTCTATATAAGAAATGCCAAATTTGCAGTTTTTGTGGGTTACCTCTGGAAGCTATGAGGTGGTCAAGGCCCAAGACATGCACAGCTAAAACCAAACTGCATCCATGATGCTTGAAAGCCTGACTGCCCAGTGTTACCTGCTTGCATGCCTGTCGACATTCCAAGGCAATAGCCAGTTCACAGCAGCCTAAGCCAACCCAGCCATCAGACTTCTTAAACACACCTTAAAAACAAAATGTTTAAATGTTTTGGTCATAAGTAGCAATAAAAACAAATAGCATGCCAAATGTTTCATGGCTACTACTAAAAGTCAAAGCAGGTGTCCATAAGAAAACTGGTTCAGAGGGCAGGGCCTCAAAATTATTAAGGACCTCCCTTTACCCTTACTTCCAATGCTATCAGTCTCCTTAAAAGTCCCTCACCGCATAATTATCAGGTCCTTTGTTTTTTCTCTTTTCCTTCCCACCCTAAACGCTCTTTAAGTCATTGTCACTCTTGGGTAGGTAACATCTTTAACAGAGGATATACAAGGGAAGGAAAAGGCTTCCTTACTGTTAGACTGTTAATTAGAGGCAAATATTTTAATTTAATTTATGCAAACAAACAAGAAAGGGCACAAGTATTACTATATTCAAAACAGTAAATACCTAGAAGAGCATAAAATTCATAATTCTGTTTAAAAACTGATACTTAGTAAATAGGGGCAATTTTTGTGAGCCAGGTGTATTTGGCTTTGATGGACACATTTAATCATGGGGCAAAATGACTATGAATTATTCTGGTTCAATTTATGTTCAGCAGTGACTCTTCCAACCAAATTATTGTGAAGCTAAAAGATGATAAAATTATTAAGATGTTCCAGTTTTCTTTTCTTTTTTTTTTTTTTTTTGAGACAGTCTTGCTCTGTTGCCCAGGCTGGAATGCAATGGCACGATCTTCACTGCAACCTCTGCCTCTCAGGTTCAAACGATTCTCCTGCCTCAGCCTCCCAAGTAGCTGGGACTACAGGCGTGTGCCACCATGCTCGGCTAATTTTGTATTTTTAGTAGACATGGGGTTTCACCATGTTGACCATGCTGGACTTGAATTCCTGAGCTCAGGAGATCTGCTTACCTTGTGAGCAGAATTACAAAGTGCTGGAATTACAGGTGTAAGTGACCACACCCGGCCTTCTCATTTGTTTTTAAACCCCTTTTGCAATCATAAATGTCAATGAATGATTCCTAAGATAAAAGTAGGAGATACGGTTGGGCTCAGTGGCTCCCACCTGTAGTCCCAGCACTTTGAGAAGCCAAGGTGGGCAGATCACCTGAAGTCAGGAGTTCAAGACCAGCCTGGCTAACATGGTGAAACCCCGTCTCTACTAAAAATACAAAAATTAGCTGGGAGTGCTGGTGTGTGCCTGCAGTCCCAGCTATGTGGAAGGCTGAGGCAGGAGAATCACTTGAACCTGGGGGGTTATGGTGAGCCAAGATCATACCACTGCACTCCAGCCTGGGCAACAGAGCAAGACTCTGTCTAAAAAAAAAAAAAAAAGGGCTGGGCATGGTGGCTCATGCCTATAATCCCAGCACTTTGGAAGGCCAAAGCATGCAGATCACTTGAGGTCGGGAGATCAAGACCAGCCTGGCCAACAGGGTGAAACCCTGTCTGTACTAAAAATTCAAAAATTAGCTGGGCATGGTGGCACACATCTGTAGTCCAAACTACTTGAGAGGCTGAGGTGGGAGAATTGCTTGAACCTGGGAGGGAGAGGCTGCAGTAAGCCAAGATTGTACCACTGCACTCCAGCCTGGGCAACAGCAAGACTCTGTCTCAAACAAACAAACAAAAGAACAAAAAGGTCGGACGCGGTGGCTCATGTCTATAACCCCAGCACTTTGGAAGGTAGAGGTGGGTGGATCATCTGAGGTCAGGAGTTTGAGACCAGCCTGCTCAACGTGGTGAAACCTCATCTCTACTAAAAACACAAAATTAGCTAGGCATAGTGGCGCATGCCTGTATTCCCAGCTACCTGGGAGGCTGAGGCAGGAGAATTGCTTGAACTCAAGAAGCAGAGGTTGCAGTGAGCCGAGATTGTGCCATTGCACTACAGCTTGGGCAACGAGAGCAAAACTCTGTCTCAAAAAAAAAAAAAAAAAAAAAAAGGTAAGAGATACAAGAAATAATTATGAAAAGAGAAAAGCCTTATGATTGTAGGAATGCCACAAATTCCTCCTTATCTCCTTTAAAATTGCCTTATGCTGCTTCTATGTAATAATAAACTTGAGAATCTACATCTGAAGTAAATTAGATTATTATTTACATTTGGAAAAAAAAAATCAGGGATTCAAGACAATAAGTAACATAGTTCTCCAAATGAAACTAGGACTTTATATAACAAATAGAAGCAGTCTGCTAAAAAGTAAAACAAGGCAAATAAATGGTTCACAGATAGACAAAGCTCTCAAAATATAATATAAAAACTGACTAAAAATACTACATATCATATGCTTATCTCTATGTGTTTTAAGGGTACAAAGGGCAACAAATTGCCATTTAGCCTCATTGACTAGTATAGTTTCTTCTAAATCTTTGCTGCTTGCTATTCAGGTTCCTCACATTTTGGAAAGAATTTTAAATGGAATCAACATAGGTCATAAACTCTGTGACTCGTTATATCATAATGAAGTATACTGCTGTTTCCAGGTATCCACTGCCTCTTAGAAAATATTAAATTATTCAACAAGCATTTATATTTACTGAGCTCCTACTATGTAGAAGGCACTCTATTACATGTTATATGGGCTATAAAATTATGGAATAAATAAAATATATAATTTATCCTATTATAGAGATTACAGTTTGTTAGAAACAGTATATGTGTATGTGTGTGTGTGTGTGTGTGTGTAGAAAATTCCAGGATACTAAGGATACTAGGTACAGGGATAAGTAGGAGACAGGCAAAGAGGTGGGCAATTTCAAGAAGGCAACCTGTTTGAAATACAAACTTTAACAGTGTGATAGCCTCCAGAATTCAGAGATTCATAAAATATACGCTTTTTTTCAAGAAACTGGCTCTAACCAGGGCTGGAAAATGGGCTGCAATCCTGGGACATCATGAGTGCCAGGCTAGAGAGTTTGGGCTTTTTCTGATGAAGTGAGTATCTCCTGAAGGATTATTTTTGAAAAGGATAGGAAAGAAAGACATAATGTATTGAAACATCAGTTATAAGGTTATTATAATATTCTATCCCAAGAGTGTAATAATAAAGACTTGAACTAGAAGTAGAGAAGACAGGTGTAATTTTGCAAGGGGAGAATCAAGGGAACTAGAAAGAACAAGGAATAAAATATAACTTGAGGGTTTCCAGTCTAGTATCATTCACAAAAGGTGCAGTTATAAATTTGGTTTTGGATCTGTGTTTCAGATGGCACCTGGATGCAGAGATCCAGGTAGAGATGTCTACAAAGATGTCTAAAAGTCACAATGATTAAGATTTGAGAGTTACCTTCTCAGAGCTAATAAGTTAACAGTTCTAGGAAGGAATGAGATTACCAAGGTGAGTGTGAAGACAGAAAGGAAGAAGACCACACACAGATATAACCATAGTCTTTATGGCTCTATCTGCAAAAAAACAGTTTAGGGAGAACAAGGTTCTGAGGCCAAGGTGGAGTCATAAGGAGGTATTAATCAATAATATCAAGTGTTTCAAGAAAGTCAAAGAGAGTAGTACTGAGAAAGAGCCCTATCTAGGAACCAAGAGATCCTGGTAATCTTTCAAAGACTAATTTCAGTAGAATGGCATAAGTGAAGACAAGAGAACAAAGTTGAGGACTAAGTAAATGAGAATAAATTATGTATTTAAAAATTTGGGCTGGGCATGGTGAGTCATGCCTGTAATCTCAGCACTTTGGGAGGCCAAGGCAGGATGATCACTTGAGGCCAGGAGTTCAAGACCAGCCTGGGCAACATGGTAAGACTCTGTCTTAGGCAAAAAAAATTTAGGTGTTGAAGGGAAGAAGAGGATAGAAACTCCAGAGTACAAATTAGGTTCCAGGACAATGACACCAGTTTTACATTCACACAGTAAGTTTTTAAAATTAAAGCATAAAATGTTACACTTCTATTGCTTACCTGGCAAAGATGAATTCATACAACTCCAAATTTCAACCTACAAGTGTAACCAACAAATGGCTTTTATGTAGCTAACCAGTTCCTAAATATGACAATTAATTTATACAAAAATTATATAAAGCTAATTTGATTATGGCTATGACTATGCAGTCAATGTTCTAGAACTATATGCACATCAATCAGCTATTCAGGGGGGGAAAAAGCTGAGATACAGAACTATTCCTTGCTCTTTCCCCATCTAAGAGCACTAAGTATGAGTCTAGTCACTCAGGATATTTATTGAATCACTGTTTTCAACCATATAGACAAAACTGAAGATTAAAGGGAATGTGTCAGTCAGAACTACTTAACCATCAGCTTATTTTCCTCTTCACCTAATACAAGCCACCATATCTAAAGAGGCTCTTGAAAACAAGCTCACACTTTCTTGGTCTAGCACATGAGCATCCCAAACACTGAGGATAGCTCAAGTATTAGAGACATTTTAAGTTACCTGATTCAGATAGGTAAGCAATATATTTATAGAATGTCAGAAAATTGAAAGATAATAAGTCACATGTTTTCCCTTATTCCAAATTCAACTTTCTAAAATCAAAATAAATAGATTTAGTTATTATGGATTTCATAAAATTAGTCAAAATATAATAGCAAATAAAATTCTAAATTCCAGATGAATTTGAGACAGAGTCTCACTCTGCTGCCCAGGCTGGAGTACAGTGGTGTGATCTAGGCTCATTGCAACCTCTGCCTCCCAGGTTCAAGCAATTCTCCTGCCTCAGCCTCCCCAGTAGCTGAGACTACAGGCATGTGCCACCACACCTGGCTAATTTTTGTAATTTTAGTAGAGATGGGGTTTCACCATGTCGGCCAGGCTGGTTTCGAACTCCTGACCTCAGGTAATCCACCCATCTCAGCCTCCCAAAGTGCTGGGATTATAGGCGTGAGCCACTGGGCCCGGCCACAGATAAAATATTAAAATGAAATTTAAAGACAGGAACACATTTATATTTAAGACTGTTGTTAGATCTATATCGTAGGATAATAAAAGATGAAAAACAATATTCTATCTAGCAATTTATATGAAGATTTTTTCTAAGTACTTAAGTTAAATATAATATTTTAATTTGACCATAAATTCCAATCACATTTAAAAATTTGCTAACTCTAAAAGTAATTCATTAGATGGTTTCATTTAGACAGCAGCTTCTAGGTTAAGTTACAATAAGACTTACCATTGTCTCTGGGCAATAATCTGGGGCTCGCTGCAACAGATGTTTTAGTCGGGATTCACTTTTTGAGGAGAAAATCTATTTGACAAAAAAAACAAAACAAAACAAAAAAAACCAAAAAGTTTTGTGGCATTTTTCTATAAGAAATAAGAAGAGGTAAAATTTACTATCCTGTGGATTTATCAGTTGTCTAGAATATTTTCCAACTCCCTTTCAATTAATTAATTTATTTATTTTAAGACAGGGTCCCATTCTATTGCCCAGGCTGGGGTGCAGTGGTGTGATCTTGGCTCACTAAAACCTCTGCTTTCCAGGCTCAAGCGATTCTCTAGCCTCAGCCTCCTAAGTAGCCAGGACCATGGGCATAAGCCACCAATGCCTGGCTAATTTCTGTATTTTTTTTGTAGAGACAGGGTTTCACCATGTTGCCCAGGCTGGTCTTAAACTCCTGAGCTCAAAGTGATCCGCCTGCCTCAGCCTCCCAAAGTGCTGAGACCACATACATGAGCCACCATGCCCAGCTCCTTTTATAAGTGAAAAATCAAGTTCCTCAGTCTCTTTCAAGTGTTCACCTGGCATATGTGGCTAGTGGCTACCATACAGGTCCAGAATATTTTCATCATTGTAGAAAGTGTCATTGGATAGCTCTGCTCTAAATCTAACTGCCAATTTACTAAGAAACACAGAGGAAAGAGGAATATGTTAAATGACACCAGGGGGATGTGAATAGCAAAGTTTAGACTATGGGAAACTCAGTAGGATAAATGACCAAATTAATTCATCAAATAAATTGCAAGGAGAAACCTACAGATCAAAAGGTATTTAAAAGACATATAATCAACTGCAATATATATATGACTTGAATCCTAATCTAAACTAAAAAAACTTTATAAAATGAGAAATCTGAATAACAACAGTAGTATAATGATCTTTTTTTTTTTAAATGACTTCTTACCATTTGTAGCTCCAAACTGAAAATTTACAGATCAAATAATATGACAATTGAGATTTTGCTTCTACATAAATTTGCCTCAATAAAGTGGGCAAAGTAAAAAGAGGGATTTAAATGAAACACAACTGATAGTGATTTAATAATGTTGAAGCTGAATATGGGGGTTTATTACACTTTCTCTCTACTTTTGTATATACTTGAAGTTTTCCATTATAAAAAGATAAAAGGAAGAGTGAAAGAAAAGAAAAATAGATTTAAAAAGACAACAATGAAAGATAAGAAAGAATGAAAAAGAGAAAGAGGAAGAAAAAAGGAAGGCTATGATATTGGTAGCAGACTAGGAAAAAGCACAGGGAAGGCTATGCTCTCTCACTCATCCCCTCTTCCTGCAATTCCACCTCCCCTCAACCACAACAACAAACAAAAAAGGCAAAAATCCTACAAGCACTTGAAACAGGTTAGAACAATGGAAGGAATATGGAATTGAGAGTTGGAAATAATATACTCTGAATAACACTGGGCAAACTACTTGGCTTCATAGGAGGTAGTTATATACTGGTGGCTAAGGGTAAGGACTTTGTAATCAGACACATTTGGGTCTGAATCCCTGTTCCTCAAGTTATTGGCTTGGGGCCTTGGTAAGTTATTTAAGTCGTCTATATTTCAATTTCTTTACTATAATATGCAAATAATGACAATACCTTTTTCTAGGGTTGGATGTAAAAATTAAATGAAATAATGCATGTAAAGGGGTATAGTAAAGGGCATGGCACTTGCAGAAAATGTAAAATAAAATTTAGGTCCCAGCTTCTAGTTTCCTGAATAGCTAATAAGCAAAATTAAAGTTAGATAATCTGTTGGGCCCCTTCTGTCTCTAAAATTATAATTCTATAAAGTAGAATGAATTAAACTGATAAACACGTACTTATTAGGAATACATTTAGCTTAAAGAAACCAGCACATACTATGTAAACTTTCAGATAGTAAGGTAGACTTGAACATAAAGTCACTTTTCTTGCTAAACAACTAGTAATCACACTTAGAAAGATGAACGCTTATTCATAATACATACTAGAATGTGAACTATGATTATATAAATGACCTCAAAGCAAACAATTTAATAACCAAACTTGTATGCCATTCAAGGCAGAAATTATTAGATCATAGGGTTTACAATCTTGAAGTTTGAGAAGTTTTTTACCCATATTTATCTCCTTCCTCTGTCATAACTCATTTTCCATTTGTCTTCAAACAAGCAAAAACCTTTCATCTTGAAACAAATCTTTACTTCCTGCACTTACTGACCTTTCCAGCTTTTTCCTTTCACTGTATCCATTTCTTCACCATCAACTCAAAAACATTAATTAGTCAGTTTGCACGAGCAGGGACATGAGTACAACACAGGCAAGTAAGACACGATCCCTACATTCAAGGAATTCATAATATAGTCAGGAAGACAAGACATATACAAAAACTGAATACATTTTTATAAGTCTGAAAAATTACAAAACCATAATTTTTCTTTTCTTTTTTGAGACAGAGTCTTGCTCTGTCACCCAGGCTGGAATGCAGTGGTGCGATCGTGGCTCACGGCAACCTCCACCTCTTGGGTTTAGCAATTCTCTGCCTCAGCCTCCCAAGTAGCTGGGATTACAGGTGCATGCCACCATACCTGGCTAATTTCTGCATTTTTAGTAAAGACAAGGTTTCACCATCTTGGCCAGACTGGTCTTGAACTCCTGACCTCGTGATCCATCCACCTTGGCTTCCCAAAGTGCTGGGATTACAGGCATGAGCCACCATGCCCAGCCCATAACTGTAAATATTTTTATTAAAAAAATTTTAATGCTTGCAGTATGACTTTTAGCTCTACTGCTCCAGTCAATCTAGAAATATTTATTGAGAGTTTTGAGTGTTAGGTACTGTTCTAACTGTTCGAGGCACCTAGGAATTCATCATAAACAAGCAAACAAAAATATCTGCTGCAGGGAGATGCTTTTAAAATCTCTACAAACTGGCTTTTTTTTTTTTTTTTTTAAACTAAGGGCCTTTTCTCAGATCTCAAACTCCTTGACTTTTCTTTGGCATCTGACACTGTTGACAGTTTCACTGTAAATCTCACACTTATTTTGCTGAATATTATAAGCTACCAGCCCTGACTTTTTATCTAAATTCCAATTCCAAAAGTTTTAATTCCAAATCCCTGTCTTCACATAGTGATTTTCATTGAAAATTCAACAACTCACCTTCTCCTCAAAGCAAATATTTTCCCTAACCTCCTAGAGTCATCAAGAATACTACTATTTACTCAGTTCAAAAACCTAAATGTCATCAAGACTCCACCCTGTCTGCATTCCCTACTGGTTAAAGAAATACTGATTCCTCACTCACAGTATTTCCTTCTCTTTGAAGTGAGCTCTATGAGTTTTAACAGCCCTGGTCTCTCTCCACACCCGTCATACACTTCTCCCATGATCAGGATGACTGACTTAGCTGACCACTGAGTTTGGTAGGAGAAAGCAAACATATGTTGCACAGCCCTTACCTCTCCTCCTCTGGGAGTAAGTCTAATTCTGTCACTTAGTGTGTGCCTGGAGATAAAAGTCATATTTGGCATCTGTGTAACTAGTAATAAAAGTAATATTTTTGGACCTATCTGCTTTATTTCTCAATTAGTTAAGAACTTGGTTGGGGAAGATTGTTCTTCATTAGGGTGACTATAGTATTCAATTAATTTGCTAAGTTATAGAATTTCTAACATTCCAGATTTTAAGAAATTAGACCTTGCCTGCTGCTGGTGCCTAATTGCAAGATAGATACCTCCTAAAAAGCATTCACCCTATAGAAAGAACATCAATAGAAAAAGAAACAAAGTGAAAAGTCAGGTAAGCCATGTTTCCCAAAGTAGCAGAGCTACTTTAAAAGCTTCTTTATTATGATGATACCATCAAGGGGCCATTATTGCTTTAAAAAGCTATTCTTCTGGTAGTAAACATGCAGCAAACTTAATTTGCAATAGTGATTTGACATGTCACTGAATTCTCCAGTAGCCATTTAGATGAGCTGAATCAGTGTCAGGTCTTATAGTCAGAAAATATCTTGCAAAATCTTTCTACATCCACATTATTATTACTTATGAGAAGTTATAGTCCCAGTTAAGTAGTTCTCCCAGTTTTAGAACATAACAAGATCCACGTTATTACTTGCAAACTCCTCTAACAGATGACTGAGACTATTATTTCTTGAGTGCTAAGGCTAGACGTACATGACCAAGACTATGAAAGAAAGGTAGGACTTTATGAACGGGTAGTGCTTCAGGGGGAACTTGCATAAACAGGTTCAACCAGAAAAAATCAAACCTATAGACAACTTTTAAGAATACTACAATGAATACCCACATGGTCTTCATCAAGATGCACCCATCCTTAACACTTTGCAACATTTGCTTTAATTCTCTCTCCCGTATACACCTATTATTATTACATACTATTATTTTGAAGGACTATGTTAGAATTTGTTATAGACATTATGTTCGTTCATTCCTAAATCCTAGCATGTATCTCCTAAGAACAAGGACACCATCATACCTAACCGCAATCTAATCACGAAATTCAGGATCACAGTATTGATATAATACTATTATTTAACATGCAGTCTATATTCAAATTTTACCAATGCAATTTTCTTTCATTCCAGGATCCAATCCAGGATCACATATTGCATTTAGCTGTTACATTTCTTTAGTTTCCTTCAATGTATAACACTTTCTTAGCCTTTCTTTGTTTTTATAACACTGACATTTTTAAAGAGTACATGTTGATGTTTTGAAAAATATTTCTTAAACTGGATTTGCCCAATTATTTCTTCATAATTCAGATTGTGCATTTTTGGCAGGAATTCTATAAGGTAATATTTGCCTTCTCAGTGTATCATGTCAGCAGATATGCCACTTTGTCCCATTATTGGTGATGTGAACCCTGGACAATTAGTTAAGATACTGTCCAACAGACTTCTCCAAAAACAATTATACTTAATAAATAGTTGTGTAACTAGAAGCCACTATAATTTTATTTATTTATTTTTATTTTTTAGAGACTGGGGTCTTGCTATGTTGCCCAGGCTGGTCCTGAATCCTTGGCCTTAAGCAATCTTCCCACCTTGGCCTCCCAAAGTGCTGGGATTATAGGCATGAGCCACTGTGCCTGGCTGCCTCTATAATTGTTATGCAATCTTACCTGTTCACATACATCACGGCACATTTGGTTATCCTTTGAATGATTACAACACAATGCACCTAGGGAGAAAAAATAAACATAGAATGTTGTTCCACTGTTAAACAAGATGACTGAGCTAATTCAGATGGTTACACAAACCATTTATTCAATAGATTATTATTGCTATTATTCATTTTAACTCAACAAACCTTTACTGAGCACCTATTACAAGTCAAGGACAGTGTTGGTTTGAGGACATGGTCCCTGTCCTCAAGAAGCTTGCAGTCTATTAGGGAAGACTATCATGTAATAATTACAGCTACTGTTTAGTATGTGCTTTCTATGTCCCAGAATTTGACTAAGTCTGTTGTACGCATTTTCTTATCTAATCCTTACAATTACCATGTGGACTAGAGATATTATTAAATCAATAATAAAAAGTCAACTGATAAAAAGATAGTGAATTTTGTTTTGGACATGTGAATCTGAGGTTCCTATGGAATATCCTGATGGAAATTCAGTAAAGTCAGAAATTCAAGTCTGGAGTGCAGGTAAAGGCAAGCCTAAAGATCCAAATTCGGAACTCATCAGCACAAAGGAGGTATATGGAAATGAATGATATTGTCTAGGGAGAGTTTCTAGTGAGAAGAGAACATAGCACCAGATTCTAAAGAAGAACAACATCTGAGACATGGAAGGAAAGGAAAGAGCCTGAGATGGAACAGTCAGAAAGGTAGGTTAACCGTGAGAGTGGCATCACAGGAGAGGGAGTAGTGTCATGCACCACAAGAGTCAAGTTAGACTGCAGAATGAAAAAAGGAAATGGGTTTACTAATTAGCCACTTTGGTGAGCTTCACCAGTACTTTTATGGAACTGGTAGGAGTGAATGATATTAAGGAGTAAACCAGAGGTGAGGAAGTACTGACATCAAAAATAGAGTCATAAGAAGTCTGGCAGTGATGGTAAGAAAAAAGAAAGTAGTAACTAGACAAAGATGCAAGGTTACAAGATCCCCCCCCCCACCTTTTCAGAGTGGAAAAGACTTGACCTTCTTTACAGATAGAAAAGAGCAGTAGAGAGCTAATGTTCCTCTGATAGAACAAGTCTCAAGAGGACTCCAAAGAGGATAAAACCAAGTGTGTATGAGAAGGCACTATCCCTGGAAAGAAACAGGGAATACTTCTTTCAAGATATTTATTAACTTAAAAAACTTTTATGAGCAGCTTAAGTACTAGGAATTGATCATTCATTCAAAAAACATAAGTCTCTGTTCTCTTAAAGAGCAGATATTAAACTATACATGTATATATACACACATATATGTAAATACACACACACACATATATATGGAGACAGAGAGAGAGAGACTATGAATGTGAAATGGTGGTCAATGTTATGGCAATAATAAAGCAGGTTAAAGAGTAAGGAGAATGTGTGTGTGGGAGTGAGTGGGTATTTTGTAGGGCAGGATAGGAAGGCTTCACTCAGATGTCAGTCACTCAGGCAGATACCTTAAGTAAGGGAACAAGCTACACTGAATTTTCCAAAAGAGGGGAACAGCAAGTGCAAAGTTTCTGGTGTGTTCAAAGAATAGTAAGGAGTGCAGCTAGAAAAGAACGACTGAAGGGGAGAGTAGGACATAATGCGATCAGAGAGGGGGACCAGATCATACAGGCCATCATAAAAACTTTGGCTTTTACTTTGAGAAGGATGGAAAAACCACTAACAGGTTTTGAGCAGCATGCTATAATCTGAATAATACTTTAAAAAGACCACTGTGGTTCCTGTGTTAAAATTTTAATACATAGGAGCAAGGAAGGAAACACTAATAGGCTATTGCAGTAGTCCTGATAAGGGACTGTAGTGTCTTCAACTAGGGTGGCAGCAGTGGAGATGGTATTAAGTAGTCAGAATCTGGATATATTATGAATATAAAGCTGACAGGATATGCTAATGAACTGGAAATGGGATACGGAAGAAAAAGAATCAACAGTGACCCTAAGGTTTTTGGTCCAAGAAAGTGGGAAGACAGAAATATCTAGAAATACCATTAACTGAATGGAAATGCCTAAGGAAGGAGATCTGAGAGAGAGAGATGATCAGAAATTCAGTTTTAGATATAATTTTGAGATGTCTATTAGATATCTAAAGGAATATATTGAGTAGGAAGTTGAATATATGAGCTCAGGAAGACTCCAAACAGGAGATGAGAATTTGGGAGTCACACTATGTAGATGATATTTAGAGCCATGATGGCATCTGGGAGGGACGAGATCTGAGAACTGAGCACTGCATTCCATCCTTCAGAGACAGGGGAGAGGTCAATGCATGGGAAGATAAGAGAAAGAATGGTGTCCAAAAAGCCAAATAAAATGTTTTAAAAAGACATTAACCGTGTTAGATACTGTTATCAAGTAATGATCACAAACTGATCACAGTATTTAGCAACATGAAAGACATTGATGATGACCTTAAATAAGTGTCATCAATGTGAAACAGTACAGGCAAAAGCCTGACTGCGGCAAGTTCAAGACAGAATTCAAGAAAAGAAAATACAGACAATTCTTTTGAGGAATTCTACTTCTGAGCAGTTGTAGAGCATTGTATAACAAATAATTTGACTGGTCTTTCTCCCTGGTTCCTGACTCCAAATCCTTGGAATTTCTTGAGTAATACCAGTATCTTTGTTATGCTAACGAGGTGACCCCATGGTCTCAACTAGATCAAGCTTGCCCAAACCGTGACCCATGGGTTGCATGTGGCCCAGGCCCAGCTTTGAATGTGGTTCAACACAAATTAGTAAACTTTCTTAAAACATTATGAGATTTTTTTTTTTAGCTCATCAGTTATCATTAGTATTAGCGTATTTTACGTGTGGCATAAGACAATTCATCTTCCAATGTGGCCCAGGGAAGCCAAAAGATTAGACACCCCTGACCTAGATAGTTTCAGGATGGGGGCTGGCAACACCAGAAAGAACAGCCATGTGTTTAAAAAGCTGGGGCTTTGAGCCACATGGTATCAGCCTGATCTCCCAAATTCCAGGGATTGAAGGGGGACTGCAGATGGATCTCAACCATAGGACCAATAATTCAATCAAGCATGCCTATGTAATGAAACTCCAATCAAAACTCTGGACATAGAAGCTCAGTGGAGCTTTCCTGTTGAACACATTGATGTGCTGGGAAGACGATGCACCTAATTCCATAAGAGGACACAGAAGCTCTGCAATCCCTCCTAGATCTCACCCTATGAGGCTCTTTATTTGGTAGGTCTTCCTGAATTGTACCCTTTAATATTAAAACCATAACTTAAAGTATAGTGCTTCCCAGAATTCTGTGAGTTGGTCTAGTAAATTATTGAACCTGAAGGGGTCATGGGAACCCTGGATTTATAGCCAGTTGGTCAAAAGTGTGGGTGGCCTGGGGACCCCTGAACTGAAGCTAGTATCTGGACTAAAGGCAATCTTGTTGGGGACCATGTCCTTTAACTTGTGGGGTAGGTGCTGATTCTGGGTGACAGAACTGAATTACATTATATCTAGTTGGAAGTAAAACAGAACACAGAGAAACGAGGGGGCTCCTGGAAGGGCATGTGGATTTTTAAAAGAGACATGTGTTTAGAAATAGGGATACAATAGTGAACAAAAGTTATGCTGTCTAACTTCATCTAGGTTACCATCTGGCAGTAGGACAAAATCTAGACAAGAGTAAAGAATTTAAGGACACTGATAAATTTTTTTTTTTTTGGACACTGATAAATTAAGAGAGAAGTTGAAAGTACCTTTTTCTCAGTGAAATAGTGATTAGATCTGAAAATAAATAGGGCTTGGACAGGATTGGGGGCTTGAGTTGAAATTACAGAGGTCTGAAACAGCCACTTTGGAAAATAGAGAAAGGAAACAACTATAAATATGTTTCTCAAACTTGTGTTCAAAAGAACTCTACTTCATCAACTTAGAGAAAGAAATGTCAAATTAGAGAAAAGGAAAAAGGTTGCCAAGCAGTATTATGGCTCCAGAGGAATTCATAAATTGGCTATAGTGATAATCATTAGAGGTATGTAACTGTTGTAGAGTGCAGAAGACTGAAAAGAGGATAGACCTGGAATGGTCGTTGGCTATCTAGGATTGGCAAGTCAAAAGACAAAAGGAGGGAAAAATACATTTCAGGCAGGTAGATCTGGTACAATGGTTTAAAACACCTATTTTTACATTTATATATATTTAACCTTTGTGTGTGTGTATGCAACATAATCCTCTCTTCAAATAAAATCTATATAACTTCAGTATACATATTAGATAAAAATAGAAATTTTTTGATTGAAAGAATTGGTATTGGGGAGAAATTAATGAATAAACAAAGGAATAACAAAAGTCGTCTTCAGATCTTACCAACTAGGTTTCTGAATTTGAAACTGGAAATCATTTTTCCATAAAACAATGACAGGGTCTAGGATATTACTGCCATATTACTACAGTTTAGTTTCATAAAAGACTGTTGTAGGGCTGGCTTTCTAATACTATTTCTATGGCAAAATGTGTCTTGAAGTTCTAAACATTTGGCTTACAAAATTCTGAAGGACACAAAAAATTCACTACATTTCAGAAGAAAAAAATGTGCCTTGATTATAGTAAGACTGTAGTTACTTTTTGTGAAGGGCTAACACAAGGGAGGGCTGAAGCACTCATGAGGGTTTGTTTTTTTGAGACAATCTCGCTCTATCGCCCAGGCTGCAATGCAGTGGTGCAATCTTGGTTCACTACAACCTCCACCTCCTGGGTTCACGTGATCCTCAGCCTCCCAAGTATTAACAGCTGGGATTACAGGCGTGCACCACCATGCCCAGCTAATTGTTGTATTATTAGTAGAGATGGGGTTTCACCATGTTGCCTTGGCTGGTCTTGAACTCCTGGCCTCAAGTGATCCACCCACTTTGGACTCCCGAAGTGCTAGGATTACAGGCATAAGCCACCACACCCGGCCGAGGCTTTCCTATAACTCCTCCTCTGCAATGGCACACCAAATTACATCCATCTCCTAAGACTCCGCTATGTCCCTACCCTCATTAGATTGGGAGGACAGGCAGGAAAAAAAGCTTTCCTGAGTGATAATGATGTGCCCTTTTGAAGTGCTCTAGAAGTTGGCACTTTCTGTTACTAGTCTCTAACACAAAGATCGTATGAGGGCAGAAAATCCTGCTGTTAATAAGCAAAGATAATTCAAGATAACATATGGTCCCAATAAACAGAAAAAGGTTCAGAAAAAGTGAACAATCAGGCAGACAGGAGTCTCATTTGGGCCCAGGGATTTCTGAAAAACAGTTTCTTGCAGCAAAGGTCTATTTAGAACAAAAACACAAAATGTGTTATAATTAAAACTCCAATAACAGAGGTTTTGCTAAAAATATAACTATAAAAGCCTTTTTTTCCTATTTAATGGTGAAGGTCAAACTTATAGGGGAATATCCCTCAAAGTTAAATTTTTAAAATAATTCTTTTTTTCATTAGAAAACCTCAAAAATTTGGAAAACAAGAAAAAGAAAAAGTATACTTCCATTGTCCTGCCACAACATCTGTTGACATATTAGCATATTTTCCTGCTAGTCTTTCCAAAAGACTTTTTGATACTTCTGACAAAATGGGATGAAAGAGGACAGCCTGAAGTATTGGTAATAACTCCTTTCCCTCTCCCAAACAAGCATTCTTCTGTAACAGTACATCTCTTGAGAGGATTGCCACCTTCCATGAACAGGACAGGAGACCTCTGCTCCATCACATTTTCTATCCCTATTCTTACCCTTAGCCATTATTGTATCAGTACATATTTTTATTCCTTTGAAATAGTAAAATCTTATTAAAATCTTTAACATTGCATAATTTTCAAGAAATAAATGTCTACAAATAGACATCCATTCATATGCCTTCGTTATGAATGGGGAAAGAATTCAAATGCAATTAATGTGGCAATTAAGGGTCTTTATCATTTTCAGAGCAACTAAAAGGGATTAATTGGGTCATTCAACTACTATAGTGCAAAAAACAAAACAAAACTCTCCCAAGCCTAACGTTTTCTATAAGAGAAGATAATGAATTCTAGATATATTCTGGGTTTATAATTTGATCCTAATATATTTTTCAAGAATAACAGTTTAAAACTCTGCTTATTCTCATAAAATAGAATTGAACAGATAAAGATGGAACAGTTCAAAATAAAATGTGATACTGCTATGATGAAAATAAAAAGCACAGTGTATCTTCATTAAAGACATCAGTATGAGTGTCATATCTTGCATTCTTATTCCAAGTCTGTGATTATAAAATTAATACAAATTAAAAATAGATTACTAAAGGCCACATTGTTTGGGCTTAAGAAGTTATTAGTGTAGCCTGGAAATATACAAGCAGAATTATCCAATAATTAGAAACATCAATGTTCGGCTGCTGGTTTTGGCCATGTGTGTACTAAAGACAGGCAAGTAAGCAGGAAGCACGTGCTCCAGCCACATGCAGAAAAATGCAGCTTCTAAAGCCAACTAGCTTTTAAAAAAACAAATATACACACCCTAATCCAAAACTAAGAAATATCCATAGAATTATAGAATTTTTGAAGTTAAAAGGGATTTTGCTACAGATGTCTCACAAAAGCTATAATTCAGTTAATGAAAAGCCATTCTTGTTTCCAAAAAAAAAAACCCTCTAATTATGTCTTCCTAAATAACAAGTAAAACAGTGTGTGTGTGTGTGTGTGTGTGTGTGTGTGTGTGTACACGCGTTGAGTGTGTTATCATATACTTCAGGAGAAAAAACTAAATCTGGGTTGATACTGGAAAAAGGTCATTCTAAATTTTAAAAAAAATTCAAAATCTGGTTTTATTTTTATTATTTATGTAAAATCTTATTTTTAATCAAATTTTTATTTTCAGCACAACTTGGAAAATGACAATCACTTTAAAAACATTTAAAAGAGAACTACAACTTTAACTTACAAATACATTCATGCAATTGGCACATTTAACCCTTTAAAAATATACATGTGTGTATATTTGCATAAAGTATACAGTCAGTCAAGGAAGACTGAAATAGTAAGAGTATAACCCATATACCCAACAACATTCCATTCAACCACCTCGATTCAACATTGCTAACATCTTGTCATACTGCCATATCTATCTGTATATCTGTATGGATAGATACGTTTTGTTTTTTCCCCTGAATCATTTGCAAGTTGCAGATATCCTTCTCCACCTCTTGCCTCATATTGCACTGCTGCAACAGCCAATTATATTAAGTCAATTCTAGCACCAGTATGACTGCCAGATTACTTTTTTTAACAAATCTTTCATGACATCACTCTTCTAATCAAGGGCCTACAATGGCTTCCTGCTATTCCAATTCTAAAATTTCAAAGTCTTTCTCTAGCCTTTCCTTCCCTAAACTCCTATTACTTTTAACAAAGAAAATCTACACTTACCTAGAACACAGTCCTTTGCCTGAAATGCTTGACGCCCCCTTCCCACTGACTTAAATCCAAAACATATTACAAGGCTTAACTACCATCTTAATTCTTAGTAAGCCTTTCTTCTCCAACAACTCTAGACCATGTTGATGTTTTTGTTAAGATCCTACTATTCTAGTGAGAATTGAAAACGTTAACTCTTCTCTAATCATTTCATGTGGGTTCTCTTCATATCCCCAGGTTAACTGTATGTTTCTTGGTACAATTAGCACAGTGCTCAGCTCAAAAATTACATTCACTGGCCAGGTGCAGTGGCTCACGCCTATAATTCTAGCACTTTGGGAGGCCAAGGCAGGCGGATCATGAGGTCAGGAGATTGAGACCATCCTGGCTAACATGGTGAAACACTGTCTCTACTAAAAATCCAAAAAAATTAGCCAGGTGTGGTGGCATGTGCCTGTAATCCCAGCTACTCAGGAGGCTGAGGCAGGAGAATCGCTTGAACCCAGGAGGCGGAGGTTGCAGTGAGCCAAGATGGCACCACTGCACGCCAGCCTGGGCAACAGAGTGAGACTCTGTCTCAAAAAAAAATATATATTCATTGATTAATAAGGAATAATGGAAGTCCTAGCCAGAGCAATTAGACAAGAGAAAGAAATCAAGGGTATCCAAATTGGTAAAGGGGAAGTCAAACTGTTGCTGTTTGCCAATGATATGATCATATACCTAGAAAACCCTAAAGACTCATCTAAAAAGCTCCTAGATTGATAAATAAATAAAATTTCAGGATACAAAATCAAGGTGTAAAATCAGCAGCATTGCTATATACCAACAGTGACCACTCTGAGAATCAAATCAAGAACTCAACCTCCTTTACAATAGCTGAAAAAAAACCAAAAAAACAAAAAAACAAATACGTAGAAATATATCTAACCAAGGAGGTGAAAGACTTCTACAAGGAAAACTACAAAACACTGATAAAAAAATCACAGACAGCACAAACAAATGGAAACATATCCCATGCTCATGGATGGGTAGAATCAATATTGTTAAAATGACCACACTGCCAAAAGCAATGGACGAATTCAATGCAATTCCCATAAAAATACCATCATCTTTCTTCACAAAACTAGAAAAAATCAATTCTAGTTCCTAAAATTTCTATTTCAATCCTAAAATTAATATAGAAGCAAAAAAGAGCCCACATTGCCAAAGCAAGACTAAGCAAAAACAACAAATCTGGAGGCATCACATTACCCGACTTCAAACTATACTATAAGGCTATAGTCACCAAAACAGCATGGTACTGGTATAAAAATAGGCACATAGGAACAGAATAGAGAACCCAGAAATAAAGAAAATACTTGCAGCCAACTGATTTTCAACAAAACAAATGAAAACAAAGTGGGGAAAGGACATGCTACTCAGCAAATGGTGCTGGGATAATTGGCAAACTGTATGTATAAGAATGAAACTGGATTCTCATGTCTCACCTCATACAAAAATCAACTCAAGATTGATCAAAGACTTAAATCTAAGACCTGAAACCATAACAATTCTAGAAGATAATGTCAGAAAAACCCATCTAGACATCGGATTAGGTGAAGATTTTATGACTGAGAACCCAAAAGCAAATGCAACAAAAACAAAGATAAATACATGGGACTTAACTAAAAAGCTTCTGCACAGCAAAAGAAATAATCAGCAGAGTAAACAGCCACAGAGTGGGAGAAAATCTTTCAAAACTATGCATCCGACCAAGGACTAATATCCAGAATCTACAAGGAATTCAGACAAATCAGCAAGGAAAAAACCAAACAATCCCATTAAAAAGTGGGCTAAGGACATGAATAGATAATTCTCAAAAGAAGACATACAAATGGCCAACAAATATGAAAAAATGCTCAACATCACAGAAAATGCAAATCAAAAACACAATGTAATACCACCTTACTCCTGCAAGAATGGCCATAATTAAAAAATAGAAAAATAACAGATGTGGAAAGGGAACACTTTTACATTGCTGGTGGAAATGTAAACCAGTACAACCACTATGGAAAACAATACAGAGATTCCTTAAAGAACTAAAAATATATCTACATTTGATCCAGCAATCCCACTACCAGGTATTTATCCAGAGGAAAATAAGCCATATGAAAAAGACACTTGCACACGCATGCTTAGAGCAGCACAATTAGCAACTGCAAAAATATGGAACCAGCCCAAATGCCCACTGGTCAAGTGGTAAAGAAAATGTGCTTTGTGTGGTATGTGTGTACACACACGCACACACACACACACACACCATGGAATACTACTCAGCCATAAAAAGGAATGAAATAATGGCATTTGCAGCAACCTAGATGGAGCTGGAGAACATATTCTAAGTGAAGTAACCCAGGAATGAAAAACCAAACATCATATGTTCTCACTTATAAGTGGCAGCTAAGCTATGAGGACACAAAGGCATAAGAACAATACCATGGATTCTGGAGGCTCGGCAGGCGGTGGGAGAGTAAGCGGGGCGTAAGGGATAAAAAACTACACATTGGGTACATCATAGTAATGAGTGCACCAAAATCACAGAAATCACCACTAAAGAACTTATCCATGTAACCAAACACGACCAGTTCCCCTAAAACCTATTTTTAAAAAGTAGTAATATTCTATAGTTATACAATGCCTTTTTAACAAGAAAAAAGTACAAAACATTTTCTTTCTCACTATATTACTACTTCAGTACCATATTTCATATGGTAACTCACCTACAATTTATAAAACATCATATGATTTTTAAGTCAGAAGATAAATTGGACCAAATCATATACTCAGGTAAGACACAGACAGCCATTGGTGGTGGGCTCTGCAGCTGTAAGGTCAAGAAGAGCTGGGGCTGGGAAGCTGACATTTTATGAGGGTGTGGAAACTACGTGCAAAAAAAAAAGGAAGCTGGTTGAGGGAGAGAAAAAAACTGCAAGAGATGCACACAGAGAAGCCATGAGAGATAGAGACTGTCTCTAAAAGAACACATGGAAAGTCGTTTCCTGCCAGTCTTGGTTCCTGTCAACTTTCTAGTTCCTGTAGCAGTCCCTGAGGTAGAGATGTGCTAAATTTCCTACCGTTGGCTTTCCATGTGATTTCCTGTTAAATGTTATATACCCAGCCCCCTAATCTTGACTTATTTTGGGTTTTGTTCCTTGTAGTCAAAAGAGCCATAACCTCGATGTTCATCATTATGAAACAACTAAAGCAAATGACTCTTCTGAAGTCCTCTTCCCAGAGGCTAATAGTCAGTATTCTTAGATAATTCCCTTCCCCACTCTGCAGCAAGGCTCCCATCTCTAAACAAAGGATTTAAAAGTATGGCTCCCAATGGTATATCTCATGGTCAGAATGCATCTCTTAATATTCCAGTTACAGTCTTGTTCAAGTTATCTACGTGCTTTACAGCATCCATCACACTATGTGCTATATACCTGATGAAACCACAAGATTTATCCTCAAATATATTCTTCAGATCTAGGATATAAATAGGTATGTATTAATATAACCACTTGATATTGGCAATGTAGGTATTACACATTTCAGGGTGATATCTCCTGTCTGAATTTCCCACCAAACTTAAGCCCCTATTTTTGCTTACCACTTTATACCTCTGCCTATCACAGTGTCTGTCAGTATTAATAGCTTAATAAATATTTGCTAAATGATTACTCACAGGTATGGAATTTGGCTTAATAAGCAATGGACCTAGTACAATTATTACTAATGTTCATCCTAAACATGTACAAAAATAGAACTTTTGAGTCCCTCCTTCCCTCACCTGCCAACCCTCCTCCAAAATGCTCTTCCTCTATCTTCCCTACTTCAGTAAATGGTATCAACTTTTATTAAGTTGTTCATGATTAAAAAAAACCCATGAGTAATCCTTAATTCCTTCTTCCTTCACTTCCCACATCCAATCCATCAGTAATATATTTTAAACATCCCCTCTCCTATCTCCACCACCACTCTACTCTTGAGTCACTCTTATTGCTTGCTTGAATACTGCAATGGCCTTCTAGTCATCCTGCTTATACTCTTACCTCACTACAATAATTTTTTTTGTTCAGCAGCAAGTGATCTAAAATAGAAATCAAATCATATCGCTTTTACTTAAAACTCTATTGGTTTCTATCTGTGCACAGAATAAAACCCATGATCCTTGTGTGTGTGTGTGTGTGTGTGTGTGTTTTTTGGAAGGCTCAGCACCATCTAGCCCTAGCATACTCTGTTGCTCACTATATTCCAACCATATAACCTTCTGTTCCTTATGCCTTAAGGCTTCTTCACTTTCTGGACCTCACCCCTGTTTTTCGTAAGAATACCCACCATCTTCTCAGCCTTCAGATCTCAGTTCTAAACTTTACCTTCTCAAAGAGGCCGCTCTTATAAACTCTTTTAAAGTTCTTTTACATAAAGAACTACTCCCACTCCACTCACACAATTCTCTATGTTGAACCATTTGGTTTAGTTTTTCATAGCATCCTTATCACACCTAGAAATCATTTTATTATATATTTATCTATTTATTGTCTATCGCCTCTCTCCTAGAATGTAAGCTCCTTGGAGCAGCAGCTCTGCACCTAGAACAGTGCTTGACATATAATAAGTACTCATATAGTATTTTTTTGATTAACAAACCCCATAATATCTGTTTTGTTCTTTTAAAAGCCACATTTATAATACATAAAAACAACCTCCTTGACCTCTTCCCACCTACTTTCTTCTATAAGTGGCACACAGTGAAAAGTATGATTAATGAAAGATTGCTTAAATCTATGGATGCCAGACAGAAACTTTTGGCTGCATACCAGAATAAACGGTCATATCTGGTCTATCACCAATCCTAGCTCTTTCTGCAGTATAGGGCAAGAAACTTCTTTGGTAAGAGAGTCTGCTTCTTATTACTTTGCTTCAGATAGGTGTTTGCTTTTTCTAACTTAAAATTCATTACATTCTTTTTCTGGATTCTAGGCTATTACATAATTCCTTAAATGTCAACTTACTGAAACCTGACCCTTAAGGTTATATCTTTCCCTCTTTGGTACTATTACAATTCAACTTATAAAATAACAGAGCCATTATCAGGTGCCATGACACACAGATGCTGAGACTGCAGGATAGGGTCCCTTCCCATCCTCCAAAGAGAAAAATAATTGAGCAAGTCATTTCACTTTTGCATCTCCATCACCCAGGAATAGGAATAATTAAGGTAGATAAGATTTGTAAAGATGTATAGTAGAGGGGGTCAATAACCTGCAAACCTTTATACCAGAGACAGAAGTACTCAATCTTGGATGTGGTTAAGGACAGGGGAAGGAAGACTGTCTGAGCAGGAATACAAGCAAAGCCTTCATGGAAATACGATTTTATATTGTGTTCTTAATTTCTGTTTAAGATTGAAAAGCATTTTCCATACTTTCTACAATCCACAGTAGAAGCCTTTGTCCATTATATTACTCAATGTCCTTTATGTAAGGAACCATGCAATATATGCTTCCTAGAATTTAGTACAAGGAACATGTCTCACTTTTAGATCAAACCTGGAATTGTTTTTAATCAAACAATGCAAACTATATGTTGTCATGAAGTTTTAGAGCTAGAAAGGGCTTTAGAAATCAACTAGCCAAGCATATTCTGAAGTACGCTTTAGGTGTTATGAAGCAAAAAAGAATTTAATGAGCAAACAAGTTTCTTTCTATACTAAATTTGTTGAGATGCCATTTGCATATCATGAAATTAACCCCTGTAATGTGTACAATTCAGTTGTTTTTAGTATATTCACAGAGTTGTGTAACCATCACCTCTAATTTTAGAACGTTTTCATCGCTACCAAAAGAAAGTTCATACTCATTAGCAATTGTTGCTGTTCCCCTGGCAAACAACTTTCTTGGTTTTTTTTGTTTGTTTTTTTGTTTTGTTTTACCGCAGGAATCCCTGGACCCTTTATTGTGAATCTAATGTGTTTTGTGAATTTATAAGACAGGGTACCATGTGCAGTCTTTCCCAAACATACTTAATAGCTTATATTTCAGTACTTACTATGCTAAATGCTGGACATGTATTACCTCGATTAATTATCATAGTAAAATCTGTAAGGTACCATTTATACTAAACGTGGGTATTTGAGCACAAAAAGTTTAAAGCTAAGTAATTTGCTTGAGTGTTCTTAACCACTCCACTATACTACCTCCTGCAGAACTGATTGGTTGTGGGAGGAGAATGGAAAACTAGCATTCCATAACTTTGCAATGGAATTACAAATGGAATTATAATGGTGCCTAGAAAAGTAATCTGATTTAGCCAAGAATACACAGAATTTTCTCTTTTTTTCTTTGGGACAATTTACAGCTAAATTTAAAACCCAGCCATAGTTACCACCCTTTTTGGATGTGACTTTGCTTTTTTTTTTTTTTTTTTGAGACAGGGTCTCTCACTTCTGAGGCTGGAGAGCAGTGGGATATCACTGCAGCCTCAACTTCCTGAGGCTCAAGCAATCCTCCCATCTTGGCCTCCCGCGTAGCTGGGACTACAGGCACACATCACCACGCCAGGCTATTTTTGTATTTTTAGTAGAAACGGGGTTTCACTGTACTGGTCTCCAACTCCTGGGCTAAGGGATCTGCCCGCCTCCACCTCCCAAAGTATTGGGATTACTTTGCTTTTTTTTTTTTGTTTTTAGTTGTGACTTTGCTTTTTTTTCTTTTTTCTTTTTTTTTTTTTTTAAGGTGTCTCTCCCTGTAAGCAATGCAGTTCACCACGTTTGCATGCACATATCCTGGCCACCTTTTAATGTCTAGGGGGAATCACTCCACTCTCCACTCATCCTAGGTGGGTGTCATCTCTCTCCCTCTGTGCACTCATACATAGCCCTTCATCTCCTCGGGACATTTCTGCCTTGAATTCAAGTTACTTCAAGCTTCTGCTGTACCCCATCTGCTACCCAGAGAGCTTCTGGAGGGAAGGAGTCCGTGTCCACTCAAAAGCCCTGCCACTGGGAAGCAACAGGCACTTAACAGTTTCCTAACCATCCTTGGTTTAATTCCTGCAGAGCAAGAATTCCTCTCCTCAAGCCTGCCAGCCCTCAGGGGGCAGGGTTTACCGATTTTTAATGTCTCCTGCCCGAGTCCGGTCCTGTGTGAGACAGGACACCCACCAGGCAGGTTGTGGGGACGTTCTTTCTGAAGCAAGGTAGTTCTTTCTGAACCAAGTGCGGATCAAATAACAAAAATCAATAACTGGGGCCGCGGTAGAGCGGCTGCGTATCCGAAATCCCATCTAACCCTCGCGACGGTCCAGAACCGAGGCATCGCACCCTTTTCCGACAAGGACCAGAGGCAAGCGAAGGGGTCAGTGCCGAAGAGGGGGCCCGTGTCGGTGGGTGACAGACTAAGGCCTCGAACCCGAGTCACCACTCAGAAGCTCTTGGGGAAGAGAGAGTTCGTCACTCGCCCCGCCTCGGCACCCGCCTCAGGAACGCTGAGATCTCGAGTCCCGGGGTCACCGGACGTTGGCAGGGTCTGGGGGTCGCGCGCACCCCCGCCCCCTGTCCCGCGCCATCTTGGAGCGCTGAGGCGACTGCTCCCGACTGCTCCGAACCGTTGCTCCGGAGGTTACTCACCCGCACTGCCTGGGGTCAGGCCTCCTGCCACTTCCACCACCCCCGCCGCGGCCAGCAGAAGCAGCGCGCCTCGTAGAGAGGCCCGGACGGTCGCCATGTCCGGGCCGGGCGGGTCCAGAGCCGCGGGATGCTCGGACCCAGCTTGGCCACAGCTGCTGCTGCTGCCGCTGCCGCCGCCGCCGCCGCCGCCGCCGCCGCCGCTGCCACTCGCGCGAGGCCCCGCCCCCGGCGCCCCTGTCCTTTGGTGATTGGCTGCGACGCGCTCAAGCCCCGCCCCCTGCCTTACAGAGTTTCCAAAACCTCCCAGGGGCGGGAACGTGACCCGTACCCGGGCTCTTTGTTTTGGCCCAGCTGTGTGTCGGCTTCTGCCCGGAGTCCACCAGCCCACGTTCTCCCAGAGTGAAGTCAGAGGATGTCAGACCTGAGAGAGTCCGTAGAAAACCTCTGCCACCTCCTGAGGTTTGGGGCCACTGAGGCTGAGAGAGGAGACTGATCTTACTCAAGATCACACTGCAAGTTCACCTGAGAACGAGGGCTTAGCCCAACGCCGAACCAAAGGGGCTTCTCTCCTTCACTTAGCCTCAATGATGATACTCGCAGTATTCTTTCTGCCGAGAGGCTGCCTCGCACCCAAAAAGACATGTCACCCGGGATCCTTCGACCTCCCGCAGAGAAGGCCCCCTGACAAGGGTTCACCACCAAAGTTCTTTGGCACATGTAGCCTCAATGTGCCTTTGATGTGCTTTTTAAAATTTTTATTTATTTATTTAGAGTTGCTCTGTTGCCCAGGCTGGAGTGTAGTGGCACGATCTCGGCTCACTGCAGCCTCCACCTCCGGGGCTCAAGCGATCCTCCCACCTCAGCCTCTTGAATAGCCAGGACCACAGGCGCAGGCCACCATGCCTGGCTAAATTTTATATATATAGATATATTTTTTTATTTTTTATTATTTATTATTATTTTTTTGTTTGCAGAGAAGGTGTTTCCCCATGTTTCCCAAGCTGGTCTCGAACTCCTCGTCTCAAACGATTCCCGCCCCTCCAAGTGCTGGGATTGCAGGCTTGAGCCACTGCGGCTGGCCTTGATGTTGCTATTAAGTGCCTATTCCTGCTAGGAAAAGAGGATGGGAGACCGCTTGTATATCTAAATGTGAAGAGCCTTGAATATCCGGCTGAGAAGTATAGACTTTGTCCAAGAGACAAGTTGGAAGTGGGTCCCACCCCACTCATCAGCCCGGCAGCTATTGTGGAGAATGCTTAAGAGGGCCCACTGGCCAGCAAAGTTAATTCATTCTCTCTCTTTTTTCTCTCTCTGTGTGTTCTTGATTAAACCCTCTTTCCCCCTCCTTTTTTGAGAAAGCGTAACCACAGTTTTAAATTCTCATGAAGACACCTGGGGCTAAATTACTTAAATTTTTTAAAAATTCCTTAATATTATTAAATATCCAGTCATTGTTTACATTTTTCATATTGTCTCATGATTTTACAATTTTTCAAGTTCTAAACAAAATCCATATAAAAAGTTGGTTTTTATGTCTTTGGGCTCTTGCATTTATTCTCTCTTTTGAGTTTACAAAAGGAAAACATGAATAAGTTAAAATATCTCTAAAACATCTGCTCTGATGACTCTCTTGCTTTTGTGTATAGGTAAACTGAGGCACAATAACATTTTAAATAGTTTATTTCAGCACACAGTGATTCATGAATTGAGAAGTTTGCAAACCAGAAATGGTTCTGGGGCTCAGCTCTGTTGAAGAAGCAGATTTTTACGGAGTGAATGGGAAAGTAATAAAAAGAAAATATTTGATTGGTTACAGTTATAAAGTTGCCTTATTTGGTCTATCCCATTAAAAAGCCTCTAGTTATACAGGTTTGTGGACTACTTCTGATTGGTTGAGCTTGTTCTGTTTTTCTTTAATATATGCAGTTATGAGAAATAGCTCAGGTTAACTCAAGTAAGTTTAAGGTCACTTATGAGGACTAAATTGACTATCTGCTCAGGAACTCTGTAGGCCTGGTCTTCATTTTAATTTAACAATTCCCCTCTGAGAGTAATAGTACCATTATTGACATAGTCACTGGGCCAAAGAGTCATGATGCTATCATTATCAACAGTTGCCGCTGAGCGCAGTTGCTTATGCCTGTAATTCCAGCACTTTGGGAGGTGGAGGTGGGAGGATAACTTGAGCCCAGGAATTCAAGACCAGCCCGGACAACAATGTGAGACCCCTATCTCAATTAAAAGAAAAAAAAATAAGTAAATACTTACATTGAGATGTAGAATCAGACGTAAGTTTGAGCAGTTGGGTTAAGTTCTTCAAGTTGTCTAATCCTGATGGAAATCATTTGATGTGTGCCTGCTGGAAAGCATTAAAACTCTTGAGAGGATACAACACATTAGGGAGGTAAATACAATGACTACATGAAGAATCACATCCAAAGACTGAAAAATTCTCTGGAAGAGAGATTTCCAGAAGCCAAGTTTTTTGTTTGTCTTTATTTTTAAGAGATGGTATCTTGCTATATTGCCCAGGCTGATCTCAAACTCCTGGCTTCAGGCAATTTTCCCACCTCAGCTTCCCAGGCTGCTGGGATTACTGGCATGAGCCACTGCACCTGACCCAAGTTTTTTTGTTTTTGTTTTTGTTTGTTTTTTAGTCTTTATTTTTCAGGGATACTCAGCTACTTTTAAAATTTTCTTGTACAGATGAGGTCTTGCTATGTTGCCCAGGCTATTCTCAAACTCCTAGCCTCAAGCCGCCCTCCTGACTCAGCCTCCCAGAGTGCTCCTGTCTCCTCAGCTACGGCACTCAATTAAGAAGACTTCTTCCCTGGCAATACTTGTCTCAGTGATTGGCTTTCTGTGTAGCAAGCAGCAGGACCTAAACCAAAACCCCTGGTGTTTTGATAACAAAGATTAGTAGTTGGAATAAAGTATTATCTTGGTTTTTGAGAAAAGAGGGCAGCTATTTGGGAGGATTACTAGATTTGAGTTTGAAGCATCTTTGGATGGTGGATTAAAGATGGCATTTGCAGGCTGGGTGCAGTGGCTCATGCCTGTAATCTGAGCACTTTGAGAGGCTGAGGTGGGCAGATCGCTTGAGCCCAGGAGTTCAAGACCAGCCTGGGTGATATGGTGAAACCCTGTTTCTATAAAAAATACAAAAACTAGCCAGGCATGGTGGTGCAAGCTTGTAGTCCTAGCTACTCAGGAGGCTGAGGCAGGAGGATCACTTGTTCCTCGGAGGCAGAGGTTGCAGTGAGCCAAGATCGTGCCACTGCACTCCAGTGTGGGCAATGGAGCGAGACTCTGTCTTAACAAACAAAGATGGCAGTTGCAATCTCACAGATTTTTCTGGTTTACAGATTCAATGCCTTTGGTCATTTCATCAGGTTTTCTGGTGAGCTCTGAGCGACCTACACAGTAAAAGGCATGAAAGTTGCCCACACATGATGTGTTGTGGTCATTTTTCTGAAGTTTTATTAAGTCATCCAGTTTCAGCACAGGGCTTGGGAAAGCAGCAGTTTTAGTTGTCAGTGAAGCTAGAAGAAGTGAGGATTCAATCCAGTCTATAGGTAATAACAAAGCCTCACAGACAATGAATAGGACTGGAGTCTGACAACAGTGCACTTAGTTTTCTACTAAAATACAAACTTTTCTTTTTGCTTTTTTTCTTTTTTGTTTTTTTAGACGGAGTTTAGGTCTTGTTGCCCAGGCTGAAGTGCAATGGCGTGATCTCAGCTCACTGCAACCTTCACTTCCCAGATTCAAGTGATCTCCTGCCTCAGCCTCCCAAGTAGCTGAGATTACAGGTATCTGCCATCATGCCCACCTAATTTTGTACTTTTAGTAGAGATAGGGTTTCACCATGTTGGCCAGGATGGTCTCAATCTCCTGACCTCATGATCCACTGCCTCAGCCTCCCAAAGTGCTGGGATTATAGGCATGAGTCACTGGGCCCAGCCAATACAAACTTTTTTTAAACAGAGAAAAGGAAGGGGCAGCTTCCACTAGTTTCTTTCTTTTACCCTTTCTTTTCTGATTATAAAAGTCGCTCATACTTACCAAAGAAAGTTTAGGAAATGAGGCCAAGTGCAGTGGCTCATGCCTGTAATCCTAGCACTTTGGGAGGCCAAGGTGGGTGGATCACTTGAGGTCAGGAGTTCGAGACCAGCCTAGTCAACATGGTGAAACCCTGTCACTATTAAAAATGCAAAATTTAGCAGGAAATTGCTTGAACCTGGGAGGCAGAAGTTGCGTGAGCCAAGATCACGCCACTGCACTACAGCCTAGGCAACAGAGCAAGACTCGGTCTCAAAAATAATACTCATAATAATAAATAAAAATTTTAAAAAGAAAGTTTAGGAAATGAATATTCTAAACAGAAATAAATACTTCGTATGAATCCCATCACTCAGAGATGACCACTCTCCACCTGCAGTTGTGGTTTCAATGGAATCACTGGAGGAGTTCTATTGGCAAGTGTTTGCTCTATTCCACTGAGGATTTTCCTTGAGGCCCCTCAGGTACCAGCTCTTTCTGAGCCTAATGGAGGGGAATTTTCTGTTCATGCTGAGACCCCCATCCCAGCCTGACAGAAGCTTCTAGCTCTTCCTCAGTTGATTCTTGTGCTGGTTCTGTTCTCTGGCCTCTGCGTTGTAGCCTCTGAAACTGCGTCCTTCAATTTTCTCTTACAATCCTCTTGTCGCTCACAGGTGGCAACCTCCATATTCACTGACACACGCATCCAGCATTTCTTCATTTATCCATATTAAGTCATGAAACCAGATTTTAAAGACTTAACATAAACCCAAGAATGTAAAATATTATTAAAAGTATTTACACCTGTTTCTTTTTTAAATTTTTTTTAAAAGTAGACTTTATTTTTCAGAGCAGTTTTAAGTTGACAGAAAAACTGAGTGGAAAGTACAGAAGGTATACACTCCCTGCCTCCATGTATGTATAGCCTCCCAGCACTGTCAGCATCCTGCACCAGAATGGTACATTTGTTACAATTGATAAGGCTACATTGACACATCATCAACCAAAGTCCATAGTTTACATAAGAATTCTCTCTTGGTGTTGTACATTCTGTGGGTTTAGACAAAGATATAACAACATGTATCTACTCTTATTCCTTTTTACTTTTTAAAATGTAGCTATCGGAAAACTTAAAATTACATATGTGAGCCCAAAGTGAACTATAAATGTAATTTTGTTTTTCCTGAGACGGGGAGTCCTTCTTGCCAGGATGGAGAGCAATGGCACACTCATGGGGCACTACAGCCTTGAACTCCTGGACTTAAGTGACCCTCCCACCTCAGCCGCCTGAACAGCTGGAACTACAGGTGCACACCACTATTCCCAGCTAATTATTTTATTTTTTTGTAGAAATGTGGTCTTGCTATATTTCCCAGGCTGCTCTCAAACTCCTGGCCTAAAGCAATCCTCCCACCCGGCCCACATATGCAATTTTAAGCACTGTAAGAGTAGTGTAATCATCTTTCATTCTCAAAAAAGTTAATGCTCAGAGATGAGTAAGATATTTTAAAAATGTTACTCACCAATGATTTTGTTTTGAGCCAAAAAATCATGGTTCTCAAGGTCTTGCACCTTTCTTCCTCTTCTTACATCTCTGACTTCATTTCCTGCTGTTTCTGTCCTGTCCATATATCACCTCCAGCCAATCTTGCTCAGGGCCTTTCCCTAACTGTTCCATGTAACTCCTGCCTCAGGACCCCTGTGCTTGGATTTCTTTTTGCTTGGAATTAATTACTCCCAGATAGTTGCACAACTCTCCCTTTTCTTTTTTAGGTCTTAACTCAAATGGCCTTTCTTAATTGCCCTTCTTAAAACTACAATTCAACCCTACCTCTGCACTTCTTTTTCCCTTTCACACTTTATATTTTCAAAAGTCATGATTACCTTCTAACATATTAATAGGTTCTAATATGTAATATATATAATATATAATATTATAAAATATACTACTTACTTCCCCAAAGTGTTGCTTGTCTATTGTTTCCCTACTTCATATAATGAAGTATATATATGCATATATATTTGGAGGCAGAGTCTTGCTCTGTCCCCCAGGCTAGAGTGCAGTGGCGTGATCTTAGCTCACTGCAACCTCCACCTCCTGGGTTCAAGTGATTCTCTTGCCTCAGCCTCTCGAGTAGCTGGGATTACAGGTGCCTGCTACCACGCCTGACTAATTTTTGTATTTTTAGTAGAGACAGTGTTTCGTCATGTTGGCCAGGCTGGTCTTGAACTCCTGACCTTGAGTGATCTGCCCCGCCTTGGCCTCCCAAAGTGCTGGGATTACAAGCGTGAGACACCACTCCCAGCCTCCTCATTTCTTTTACACACACACACACACATTTTTTTTTTTTAATGAGACAGTGTCTTGCTCCATCACCCAGGCTGGAGTGCAGTGGCATGATCATGGTTCACTGAAGCCTCAATTTCCCAGATTTAAGTGATCCTCTTGCCTCAGCCTCTTGAGTATCTGGGACAACAGGCATGTGCCACCATGCCCGGCTAACTTTTTTGATTTTTTTGTAGAGACAAGGCCTCACTATGTTACCCAGGCTGGTCTCAAACTCCTGGGCTCAAGTGATCTTCCTGCCTCAGTCTCCCAAAGTGCTGGGATTGTAGCTGTGAGCCACTGTCCCTGGCCAACTATCCTCATTTCTTACTTGCTTCTTGCTGCAGAGCCTGAATCTGTTTCAGAAAGAGAAACTTTTTAAATTAAGAATATGGCAGATTTTTAAGTAATTTTAATTAAATAGGAGTATTGTTTTCTTAGAACTTGCATATAGTACATTCCTAAGCCAATCTTTAATGGAAATACTTTTTCTGACTTTGTTTATCCTGAACATATTTGATTGTGATGAATTGACCTAGCTTAATACGGAAGAGGTCCATTTTGAGTCAGTGAACTAAGATGTTATGGCATCTGATTTCATATGTATACAGTAGGACAATTATGTGAAATATCAATGTATTTCCTGTTCCCAGTAATTCCTTCATTAGAACTCAAACATGAGGGCAAGGCATTCATATCTTCAGAGATGATCGTTAGAGTAGAAAAATAGTCAAAGAGGACAAGTCCTAACTTTTGGTTTTAAAAACCATACACTTAAAATTTCAGGCAGAGACAATGGCTTTAAAGAGAAAAAGCCTTTGAAATATCAGAACCTGGCCTGAAAGGCTGAGTGCATAAAATATTTATTTGTGTGAAGAACAGACATAGAAGAATACTGTAATTAGTCAGACGTAGTCCCTCCCACACCCCCAGGCCCCAGCAATTTGATTCAGTCTGGTGTGGGAGGAGGAGAGCCACTGGAGAAGAAGAAGGGGTCTCTGGTCTCTTTCTTCTAATGCAGAGGGGTAGGACATAGAACCCCCAGAAAAGCTTGAGACTGTGAGATAAGAGGGAATCTGATTCTCCTTCCCGTGTGGAGCTCAGGAAATGGCAGACCTCATAAAATTCCTCTGCCCTTAACATGAAGTGGGTATTGAGTAGAAATGACTGCAAATGTGTCCTGTTTCATGCTCCACACAGAAGAGCAGCCAAATGTTTTCTATGCCCCCAAGAGACACAAGGTAGGAGACAGCTGAGAGCCTGAAGAGACCTCAAGATTGGGATGAGAAGTCTGTATCTATTATTTGAATGGTCTGTACAAATGGATACCAGATGAGAATGCAGGTGTCAACAGGGATTAATGATGATGACTGGGGACCAGATGTCCTTCCTTCTTCTCCAGTCCCAGTTGCTGGCTTTGGCTCTATATACCTCTCAAAACTGGGGAGGGGTTTGCGAGAGGCCTTGACTAAACTGAGATCCCACTGAACTTACTGAGATTTAGTTTTAGTCATTCTTCGGGAAGGGGATGTGCAGAGTCAAATAACCATCCATTGAAGATTTGATCACCCCTTCTAGAAGTGGTTGCTTGAAAGCAACTACCAGCCAGAGACATTTTCCAATTGCAAGTGTGTCATGTTCACTGTTAATTTAATAACTGGGAGTAAGGCCTTGGAGAACAAAGGGTCCTTGTGCCTTGGAGCAGAATTGGCATATCTAACATCACATTGATCCCTACAGTAAGATCTAAGAGGAGGAAGAAAAGCCCTAAGTGCATCCAACACCCACGTTTTGAAATTCAGCATTGAGACCTGCCAGCTTCCAATAAGCCCTCTAAAGATATAAGCCTGTGAATATAAAATTGCCCCCCCCATTCTTCACTCTCTTTGGCTGTTTATTTTAGTAATTTTTGAACTTAAAACTATTTTTTTAAACAATGGAATCCTTTTTTCCCAACAAAATCTTAGAGTTCTGGCATATAAACCAGAAAAATGTTGTGTTGGCTGGGCGTGGTGGCTCACACCTGTAATCCCAGCACTTTGGGAAGCTTAGGCAGGCGGATCATGAAGTCAGGAGTTCGAGATCAGCCTGGCCAATATGGTGAATCCCCGTCTCTCAAAAAAACATGTTGTGTTGTATCGCTACACTTATTTTATAAGTTCAAATTTATAGCAATTACTTACTTAAAGACAATGAGAATTCAAAGATGATAAGATTTAGATAAATATAAAAATTTGAATTCTGGAATTATAGATGACTGTTGCAGTCACACAAGTTTCAGCTTCCAATTTATTTATGCGTTTCTTTTTGGTTGCCTGCTATAGAGAAAATCCTGATTCACAGAGATGAGTACTTTGCAAAGGGTCACAGTTTTTGAAATAATTTACCTTGCAATCCCACACAACTCTTTATTTAAATTAAAATCGTATCCTGAAAATGAAGCACTGAGAAATTTCTGTTTAACTATTGGTTCATGAAAACTTATTTCCATGTAAAAACTTGAACATGGATGTTTATAGCAGCTTTAGTCCTAATAGTCAAAATTGGGACGCAACCAAGATGTCCTTTAGTAGGAGCATGGAAACCACCACCACAACAGCAACTTTGGTGGACCTGGACTGTGGAATGTAATTCAGTGCTAAAAAGACATGAGCTATTAAGTCATGAAAAGACATGAAGGAAGTTTAAATGGATACTACAATGTGAAAGAAGCCAGTCTGAAAAGGCTACATACTTTATGACATCCTGGAAAAGGCAAAACAACAAAGGTGGCAAAATGAATAGTGGTTGCCAGGGATTAGGGGGAAGGGAAGGATGAAAGTCAGAGCATAGAGGATTTTTAGGGCCATGAGACTAATCTGCACAATACTAAAATGCATGATATATGTCATTATACATTTGTCAAAACCTATAGAACGTACAACACCAAGAGTAAACCCCAATGTAAATGACTGACTTTGGGTGATGATGTGTTCATGTAGGTTAACCGGTTGAAACAAATGTACCATTCTGGTGCAGAATGTTGACAGTGGGGGAGGTTGTGCATGTGTGAGGACAGAGGATATGTGGAAACTCCCTGTATTTTCCTCTCTGTGTGAACCTGAGTGTGCTAAAAAAAAAGTTTATTAATATAAAAAATGTAAGATATTAAAAATCTGAAAAAATTGATTTACTAATAAGATCTGATAACTGCTCAAATTCCTTATCACACATTTAAAAGAATCAAAGACATGGCAACCAAAGCTTATGTTTAATCTTGTTGCTATTTATAAGATAGTAGCAACCAAAATTTGTGGTTAATCCTGATACTATTTATAATGCAACGTTATTTTTGTATGACTAGGTACTTGTTCACTTATTATTGTGCAATTGGCTATGGCACCATGAAAAGAACACACATCAAGCAGATGATTCATAGCCTTGCCCAACACTTAATTGAGAACAGCACACATTTGTACTTCTTTGTATAATTTTATGTGAGTTATGTGCATAGGCTTAAAGAAAGATCATTCCACATCTGAATCTATTCTAGTAATAAACAGAAAAAAGAGAAAAAATAAGTGCAGAGCTACACTTCTTTTCTAATCAAGGACATTTAAAGAAGATTGCACATAGATGGCAGGAAAAGATTTATTCCGAGGTCTAATCAAAAGTGAGTGAATTCGACAGCACACATGTTAATTTGGTAGTAGCCTCTAGTATGTCAACAACTGAAAAATAGAACAAATTTGTGTATGACCATTGTACTGCATATTAAAAGTTATTAAGAATACTTATATTTTTAAATAAACTCAAATTAACTACTTGTGGAATGTGACAAACCTCCACTGGGGAAAAGTTAGATTCTTGTTTAATCAGGTTATATTATTCCAGAGTTTTTTCTAATATGTGTTTGAATATATCTATTTTAATTCTGATACTCTCTTTCTCTTCCAGAATAATGAATCACACTCTCTTCCACAGCTGGCATAAATATGTCATTGTGTTCTTTTTCAGCTTTTTGTAATCATAATAGCATTTGATGTTTAGCTAATCCAGCTGAAGTTTATGGTAGCGTATGGTGTGATATACGGATCAAAGGCAATCTTTATTCAATTGAATGTTGTTGTTCTTCCACTGTTTATTAAAATGTGATTTCTTCTTTAAGCTATTAATATTGGTTTGATGTATATGTATTAAATTCTTACACTTTGAATTCATTTTCTGGTATCATGAATATGACTGATTTTGCAAAACAAAAATCCAGTGGTTTACAGTTCAATAATTGTTACCTAGCACATAAGTTCAAATCTGGTAGGAAGAATCTGACATTGTGATCTCCAAAAGATCCTTGTATTGTTCCATTGTTCTTCACTAGTAATTTATGGAGTTCAGTAAAGTCTTTTGGATAATTTAAAACACCAAAAAACTGTGTTTTAAGGCCAGATTTCCTATCAGCCCTACTGCAGACATAGCGGAATTTGAATCTTTGAGGACAGAGCCCAGCAATATGTATATTAAAGAAGTTTTTTGTTTGTTTGTTTTTGAGACAGAGTCTTGCTCTGTCACCCAGGCTGGAGTGCAGTGGCATGATCTCTGCTCACTACAACCTCCGCCTCTTGGGTTCAAGCAATTTTTCTGCCTCAGCCTCCTGAGTAGCTAGGATTACAGGCATACACCACCAGTCTCAGCTAATTTTTGGTATTTTTTTTTTTTTTTTAGTAGAGATAGGGTTTTACTATGTTGGCCAGGCTGGTCTTGAACTCCTGACCTTAAGTGATCTGCCCTCCTCAGCCTCCCAAAGTGCTGGGATTACAGGCGTGAGCCACCATGCCCAGTCATATTAAAGAAGTTCTTTAGTTTGTTCCAATTTGAGAGCTTCTACTTTAGGAATAAGATCACTTTTATTATATTTCTTTCCTCCAATCCCTGGCCAATCCCTCTGCTTTCCTTTATACTTTAATACTCGTCTTGGCTGGGTGCGGTGGTTCACACCTGTAATTCCAATACTGTGGAAGGCCCAGGAGAGGGGATTGCTTGAGGCCAGGAGTTTGAGACCAGCCTGGGGAATATAGCAAGACCCCTATATCTACATATATATATGCATGCCAGGCATGATGGTATGTTTTCTTCTAGACTTTCTATAGTTCTAGCTTAAGCGTTTAGGTCTAAGATTGATTTCAAATAAAGTTTTGTGAATGGTGTGAAGTAAAAGTCAAGGCTCATTTTCTTCCCCTGTATGAATATCCAGTTGCTCCAGAAACATCAACGCCCAACTGGCTGGGGCCTGCCTTGACTCTGCTGATAAAAAGGACCCCTGAAGATGTGGCTAATGTTTCCACCTGTTCTAAATCTTTCCATTCAATAGCCTTGACCTATTGAACGTTCCAGAAACTAAGGGATATCAAAGGCCAAAAGCTAATGAGCTTTCCAGAAACTAAGGGATACTCAAAGGCCAAAAACAAAGTGAGATCTGCAACCCAGAGACTTAAAAGTATTGATATTTTAGGCTTTTGCTATGAGGGAATTTGCCAGGCTGGCAAACAACTCGCAGGGTTGCTGATGCCCAAGGGCTTGGCTCACGATAGGAGGCTTGTGTGAATCCCTACCCGGCCTCTTCCTTCAGCCCCTCTGCCCTGGTCCCAAATCTTCTAGGGCCTTGCTCCTCAAAGCATGGCCTGCAGAGTTCAGCAGCATAGGCACTACCTGGAAATCTGTTAGAGATGTAGAATCTCAGACCCTACCTCAGACTCGCTGAATCCTTATCCACATTTTCAGATGACTCATGAGCACATTAAAGTTTGAGAAACACCCATCTCAGGAGTGGGCAGAAATTTCAATTGTCAGCTTCGGAAATGTCCACCAGGTGGCAGGTTTGCAGCAGGCACAGGTAGCTAGAGCTGCAACCAGCCACCCAGGCCTGTAAGTGGCACTGGAAGTTGGAACAATTGCTCATGAACTGTGGAGGGAATGAATGGAGGAGCGACCCCAGAATGGAGGAGGAGACCCCTAATCAAAGAGTGGCGGGTGGTGGGGTGTGAGCCATGAGCTCCCCCTCTCTGGGCATTCCCCAGTTGTATTGTCTAGTGAGAGGGATGGGCTATATCCTCTCATTTTACAGACAAAGAAATCAAGGCCCAAAGAGGGAAAGAGACTTAGCCAAGTGCTCAGCAGTGGGAAATAGTGTTAGGGCCGGAACTGGAAGGCAGGTGTCAGGCTGCGTGGCCTGGGCTGAGAGCCCTCTACGGTCTATGCTGACCTGAGTGGCTGCCTCTCCACTCCCTCCCCTTGGTTGCTCTTTGAACAGCTATCTTGTTTTCTCTGGGAGTGCTAGAAGCTGCTGTTATAATAATTCAATTTGGATGGCCAATGGTCTTTCCACATTATACAGTTTGGATATTTGTCCTCACCCAAATCTCATGTTGAATTGTAATCCCCAGTGCTGGAGCTAGGGCCTGGTGGGAGGTGTTTGGATTAAGGGGCAGATCCCTCATGGTTTGGTGCTTTGTGATAGTGAGTTCTGCCGAGATTCAGTTGTTGTAAAGCATGGCACCTCCTGCCTGCTCTCTCTCTCTCTGTCTCGCTCCTGCTTTGTTCATGTGAAATGCCTACTCCCACTTTGCCTTCTGCCATGAGTAAAAGCTCCCTGAGGCCTCCCCAGAAGCCAAGCAAATGCTGGAGCTGTGCTTGTATAGCCTGCAGAACCATGAGCCAATTAAACCTCTTTTCTTTATAAATTACGCAGTCTCAGGTATTTCTTTATAGCAGTGCAAGAACGGCATCATACAGCACAGTACTCAGGGTCCTGTGGCCAGAATCACTGCCTTGGAAGGTCAGCTTTGAAAGGACCTCAAAGCCATGCAACCTAAAACTAGCTCGCAGCAGGGGAGACAGACAGCTGAGGGCCACAGAGGGGCTCCAGTGACAGCCCACTGCCCCGCCCACTGCCATGTCTTGTCATTAGTTCATTTGGATTTTCTGTTTGCTTCTTCATTGCTTTGTTTCTTTGGTTCCAATTATGCTGACTTTCATATCATAAAGGATTTGTGGTAACCCAAAAATATATTCAAGGCCAAAAAATTAAAAATAGGTGAGGAAATGGGGCAACGGGAAATTAAAAGTAGAAATGTGGGGGCAGTTTCCTTCTAGGTTCTTCAGTGGACGCTTCCATGACCTGTGATACAATAGGGGACACTTGGTTTACTTGTTCATTCTAGTCCCATGGTTCATGGCCTGGACCTTGGGAAAGAACCTTCTTTCCTCTGAGTTATCATTTCCCCATGAGCACAGCGAGGTGCTTAGAGAGCATATGTTCTGGCCACCTAGGATTCTAACAGTCACTCACTCAGTTAGGGGTTTCTGAAATACCAGATTTCTCACAGCAGTCTTCATGTGCTTGCTCCTCAGGCTGTAGATGATGGCATTCAGTATGGGGGGTCACCACTCTGTAGGAGATGGAGATGAGTTTGTCTGCAAAATCGTGCTTGTCTTCCCCCAGTGGATCCGTAGACTTGGGCTTTCCATATGTGAAGAGGATGGTCCCGTGGAAGACGATCATGACTGTGAGGTGGGCAGAGCAGGTGGAGAAGGCCTTTTGCCTGATCATGTTGATGGAGATATCAGCACAGGCCAACTTCAGGACAGCCAGGACCTCACAGGTTAAGTGGTTGATGATTTTTGTCCGCATAGAAGAGCAGATGACTGATCACGTTTGCTCTGGTGACACCAGCCAGGAATCAGTCCCAAATACCCTGTAACTCTAGTACCAAGATCTTGAACTTTCACTGACCTTTAAGTAAATTTCACTTCACCAGCGAGCCTCTATGACTGCATAGCAAGGGGCTTCCTGCACATTTTGGCCAAGTTGAATGTCAGTTCTCTCCGAGCCTCCTTCCTCCCCATTCCCCATCAGCTCTCACGAAAGACACTGACTTGCTTCTGAGGCTGGTCCTGAGATTTCCCTTGTTTTTTTCAGGGAATTTAAAATCTCTCTTTGGGTTTCTAGGTGCTTACATGTGATTTACCCTGGGTCATCATAAGCTTGTTGACAATCTAGGGGTTTTGCAGTTGGCTTTACTTTACCCTGTGCCTAAAAACAGTACAAACTCTCTAGAAATCCATCTCCTCTGAGCTCTGCTTTGTGATCTGACCCCTTCCCAGGTTGCTATACAGGCACTTCCTGCAAGGAGCTCTGAGACTCTCCTGCCCTTGCGCGAGCACACAGTGTCTGTACCGTGGCCATTTGGCTCAAGTCGACAGATGGCTACTGAGCACACCTTCTGTACCAGGCATGATTCTCAGTGCTGGGGACTCAGAGAAGAAAATCAAAGCTTCTACTTTAAAGAGCTCCATATTTAGAAGAAGACAGACATGCTAAGAAATCAGTGCAAGGAGGCGGGGCACGGTGGCTCACGCCTGTAATCCCAGCACTTTGGGAGGCCGAGGCAGGCGGATCACCTGAGGTCGGGAGTTCGAGACCAGCCTGACTAAATGGAGAAACCCCATCTCTATTTAAAAATAATAATAATTTAAAAAAAAAAAAAGAAATCAGTGCAAGGGCTATAACAGCAACAGCAGCTATTGAAGCAGTGGTAGGAGCTATTATCTATTGAGTACAAATTTTGCACTAGGAGGCCAGATGTGGTGGCTCACCTCTATAATCCTGGCACTTTGGGAGGCTGAGGCAGGCAGATTGCTTGAGCTCAGGAGTTCGAAACCAGCTTGGGCAACACAGCGAGACCCCATCTCTACAAAAAATATATTTTTTAATTGGCTTGGTTTGGTGGCATGCACCTATAGTCCCAGCTATAATCAAGCAGCTTAGCAGCTAAGCTTCAAACTGCATTTTAAAACTCTTTTTCCTTTCCCCTTTCCTCCTCCTCCCGCCCCCTGTCGCAAGATATAACTTTGAGACAAACTGTGCATGTGTTACCTTTCATTTTGAAATACAGCCTCAGAATGGGCTGTGAATCTCCACTCTCTTTCTTTTCCCATTCTGTCCTCCCATGCCTTACACACATTTATTTACCTAGATGCTTGTTATGCACACACTATGCTCACGTATCTGGTCATATGTTTCCTTTGAAGCTTCATGGGTCAGATCCTGATAGAAACCAGACATCTTCAGAATTCTCTCTTCAACAAAAGGTTACCTCAGGGCTGGAACCCACTCTTAGCTGAAGAGTGACCACAAGACTGACCGTGATTAATTTAATTTATAACCTGGTAGGATCCACAATGGCACCAGCCCCTTCACCAGGTGGAACAATAATTCGATAAGCCATCAGAGTAAGTCACAGTACCTGGCACCTCCTAGCTCCTGCTTACCTCTTTCACATTCCAAAATGCTTTTTTTTTTTTTTTTTTTTTGAGATAGAGTATTGCTCTGTTGCCCAGGCTGGAGTGTAGTGGCACAATCTTGGCTCACTGCAACTTCCACCTCCTGACCAATTCCCTGCCTCAGCCTCCCGGGTAAGCTGGGATTATAGGTTCAAGCAATTCCCTGCCTCAGCCTCCCGAGTAGCTGGGATTACAGGTGCGCACCACCATGCCCGGCTAATTTTTGTATTTTAGTAGAGATGATGTTTTACATCTTGGACAGGCTGGTCTTGAGCTCTTGACCTCATGATCCACCCGCCTTGGCCTCCCAAAGTGCTGGATTGCAGGCATGAGCCACTGCGCCCGGCCCCTAAAATGCTTTCTTTAAAAACCCCTGCATTCCCCTGACAAATTGAAGAGTGGAATTGTCGTCTACACTTCCCCTTATTGGCATTGATAATAAAAGAATAATGCTCCTTATCATAACTTGCTATTATTTTGACTTCTTTCCACAAGCAGCAAGCAACCAGATCCTTTTGCCAGTTCCACAGCTACTTAGAAGGCTGAGGTGGGAGGATTGCTTGAGCTCAGGAGGTTGAGGATGCAGTGAGCCATTATCACACCACTGTACTCCAAAATGGATGAGAGAGCAAGACCTTGTCTCAAAAAAATAAAAAAAGAAAGATTATGTAGTAGGCACCTTATCTATTGTCATTCTCACAACATCCTCTCAGAAGGAAAGAGCTATCACCCTGTTCTCAGATGAAGAGAAAGTGCAATAAAATCCAAAACATGTGTCTAAGGAATGGAGGCAGATATTCTTTTTTTTTTTTAAATAGAGTTTTGCTCTTGTTACCCAGGCTGGAGTGCAATGGCTTGATCTCGGCTTACGGCAACCTCCGCCTCCTGGGTTCAAGCAACTCTCCTGGCTCGGCCTCCAGGGTAGCTGGGACTACAGGCATGCGCCATCATGCCCAGCTAATTTTTGTATTTTCAGTAGAGACAGGGTTTCACCATGTTGACCAGGATGGCCTAAATCTCTTGACCTCATGATCCACCCACCTCGGCCTCCCAAAATGCTGGGATTATAGGCGTGAGTCACCATGCCCAGCCAATATTCTTAATCCACTGGAAAGCCTTTAAGTTGGATCTGAGGCCCAGCCCTATAGCTACTCTGTTATTCTCTCTGCTTTTAAATATAAAGGTCAGGCTAAAAGACTGAATGAATGTCCATCTACCCTTGATATCTTCCATACACAGGTCAGGATCTGTAGGGACTCTTTCTGGGCCACATGTCTTCAAAGTCAGATTCCTCTCTGACCCAGGGCTGGATGTCTTGATTCCTCTTGACCAGCTTCTCTTCTGTCCTAGGAAGGAAGCCATCTGGTTTATTTCACAACTTTAATCTTGGTTCAAACCTTCATTCTCTTGTTGTAAGAACAAAGATGAGGAATACTTCTATTTTGGGATTACTTAAGCCTAATTAATTTGATTTGGAAGTACTCATGTTTGGAATGTTTGCCAATGTTTTTCTTTCAGTGATCGTGCAAAATAGTCATAGAAACAATCATGGGATGGATGTCCTCTGGTTAATCAGTTTCCTAAAACACACCATCATACTGGCCATTCTTCAATTCTGGCTTTTGTTATGCTTATAGACAGTGGTAGGCCCAAGCTTGGAAGGGGCCTTAGGAACTAACCAGGCCAATTCCTGTGCAAAGCATACAGGCCCTACTACTTCCTTGATCATGATCCTCCAGGCTTAGCTGGAATACAGAAGCCCCTTGATTTACAATGGGGCAATGTCATGATAAACCCATCATAAATGGAAAATGTTGTAAGTTGAAAATGTATTTAATACCCTTAACTTGCTGAACATCATAGCTTAACCTGGCCTACCTTAAATGTGCTCCAAACACTTACAGCAGTCTACAGTGGGCAAAATCATCTAGCACAAAGTCTGTTTTATGTGAAAGTATTGAATATCTCATGTAATTTATTGACTACTATACTGAAGGTGAAAAAAATGGTTGTATGGGTACTCAAAGTACAGTTTCTACTGAATGTGTATCACTTTTGCACCATTGTAAAGTTGAAAAATTGTAAGCCAGCTTTCTTCCAGCACCCTGTGCTAAGAAGAGCTCTATGTAAGTAGGATACATTTGTTTAGAATTTATGTATACTTGGGTATTCCTAACCATTATTATTCCAGAATTAAATATCTTGGGGATGAGGAGAGCTATGAAACCTCCACTTTTCTTTCTGGGATCTGGCTCTGTCACCCAGTCTGGAATGCAGTGGCACAATCAGCTCATCATAGCCTTGAACTTCTGGGCTCAAGCGATCCTTCTGCCTCAGTCCTTAGTAGCTGGGACTAAAGGTGTGCACCACTATACCTGGCTAACTTTTAAAAATGTTTTTGTAGAGATGGAGTGGGGGGGTCTCCCTCTGTTGTCCATGCTGGTCTCAAACTTTTGACCTGAAGAGATCCTCTTGCCTCACCCTCTCAAAGTGCTGGGATTACAGGTGTGAACCACCTTGCCCAGCCAAGAGCTCCATTTGTCTACTGACACCCCCATCCCCACCCCGCTGGTTCCTATCCTGACCCATGCCAATTGCTTCCAATTATATTCAATTGCTGAAATGGTCAATTGCTCCACTTATATAATCATTGGCTGCCTTTATTCCCTTCTGTCTTCAGATACACCCTGGCATTTCAGACCTATCATGATGCATAAAGGATGCCCACTCACTTTTGTACAAACAACATTGGTATTATTTCCTTGTGAATATGTCTGGAACTAGGGTTTATGTTATTTGGTATCAGAGTCACAGAAATGTCTCATGTCTTGTGAAATAAGGCTTCTCTATTTTTTGGGTCTAAATTCATATTGAATATATGCTATTTCTAAGGAGATGAGAGTGAGTGTATGCCAGGAATCACAATTTTTTCAAATTGCTCCTTGAAAGGGACTTCTTTAAAATTCATCAGGTCATCACAGCCCTCACCGAGGAATATGCTGCTGCTCTGCTGGCTACTACTTTAGAGAGGGTGCCTGGCAACCAAGAGATCCTTCAGGACGGTTGGGATGGCTCCTGGAAACATCGAACTGCCTTGGCAGAGTGTAGACGAAGGAGTCAAAAGACAAAGAATTTAGGATGCTAAATGGGCTTGTTAAATTAGACCTACAGATGGATATGTCCCCTAGGAAGGCTAGAGGACACTCTCTTCACTAAGCTAATAAGAAAACGCACTAGTGAGGGGCATTTTTGAGAAACTTGGCAGTGTTTATCCTCTGTCAGCTGACGCTGACTGTAGGAGGTGCTGTTTTAGAAGTAGGGTCCCTAGTGTTACTGGAGATTACAAATTTCCAGTATAGTGGAGGCCCAATGGCAGCACTTAACTATTAGGGGCAAGATTAATTACTGTAATAGACAGCAAAATCAGAATAGCAACCAGAGGGCCTGACCCACAGGAATGTATGGTAATGAGTATTAAACTGTGATGTTCCTAGGAGCAAGACAGGTAGGCGATTTAGAAGGTTGTAAATGTATGCAATTAAAAAAAAATTAAGCATGGATGAGCAGAAGCCTGATAACAGCTTCCCTGTTGAAAAATTATGATCACTCACTCAATTCCACACCTAAATTAATTCTCAGATCCAAAATACATCAATTGAAGGAGAGGCTGGTCTCTGAGGAAGAACCCTGCAATGCGCTTGCATGTATATAGTAGTGATTTTCTCTATATCTCCCTTCAGGGACTTGTGGCTATTTCCCTGAGTAGCTTTACACTGGGGTAAAGGAAATACCCCAATATTTTAAGGGCTGTTGGTTATAGAATCTTAACTGACACTAATACCAAGAAACCCAAAGGAGCATCACAGATCCCTTCTACTGTAGGCGTATATGGAAATTGAGTAATAAATGGGGTCTAGGCCCAAGTTTATTTCCTGATAGGACAAATGGTTTTTTATGGAACTAGTCACTGGTAGTCATTCTCCAGGTTCCCAAATGTGTAACTGGTATGGACATACATAATAGCTGGTTCTCACATTTGCAGTAGGGGTGAGTCCTGCCTAGAGTGGGATCTGTGACCTTCATCTCTCTCCTGCCTCTGGGCGGAATCTCTCCTTCTTTCTGTTTTCACATCTGCTCTTTCTTGTCCCCCTTCTGGACACCTAAATGTGTCTCTTTAATTGGCTTAGGCTTTTTAAAAGGTAAAGGGAGGGAGAGAGAGAGATCCAAGATGGCCGATTAACAACAGCTCAGGATTGTAGCTCCCAGTGAAAGCACAGAGAGCGAGTGGGCGCCGCAATGTCAGATGAATTTCTGTGGCCCACAAACTGGGAGATTCCCAGCGGAGGAGCCACACGTGTCGCCAGCGCGACTCTTTTGGCCGGCACAGCTGTTTTGCCGGCGCCTCGGTGGCGCAGAGCTTCTCAGTGCAGAGTATACGCGACTGGGCGCCCTTTGAGTCGGCTTGGCTGGTCCCACCCCCACAAGGAGAACAGCAACTGGAAGCGCTGAGGACCGAGAGTTTCACAGTAGCACAGCTGAACCCAGGAAGGCCAAGCTCTGTGGGGAAGGGGCGTCTGCCAAAGGAAAACTAAGAAACAGAAAAAACTTCATCACCAACAAGCCGGACGTCCACTCAGACCCAATCTGAAAGTCGGCAATTACAAAGACGACA
>CAUYLG010019955.1:0-21461 GCA_963573385.1 Cacajao melanocephalus
GTGTGGCTCCTCCCCCGGGAATCTCCTAGTCTGTGGGCAACAAAAATTCGTCTGAAAGTGCGGCGTCCACTCGCTCTCTGCGCTTTCACTGGGAGCTACAATCCTGAGCTGTTGTTAATCGGCCATCTTGGATCTCTCTCTCAATTTAATAATTTTTAACATATTTGTCTGTTTTATTAGTTTTCAACATGTGAGATATCATTGTCATAAGCTCCATACCACTCTTGCAGTGATTAGGGAGAGCAAGCCACTAGCAATATTCCTTTTTCTTGTTAAAGAAAAGTGAATCAGTATAATTATGAAAAATCCAAATATTTCTAGAAATAAAAATCTATATATAAAAATTCGTATATACATAAAATGCTGTTATATGTACACATACATAAACAAATGAAATCTTAAGTAATGAAACTTATAAGTAGTAACTGCATACAAAAGTTATGAAATACAGAAGAATCAAAATGTTTTATATGTTCTCTCAGTTAGTTATTAACAACTCTGTGAAGTTGACTTTATCACTACTTTGTCAAAAAAGAGATTCAGGGAAATTTCATTATGTTGCCCATTGTCACTCATTGGAGCATTTCAACATTCATCTGTATTAATTCCAAAATGTGTGATCTTTCCATATCACCCTGACATCTCAAGCATAACATTTTAAATCTTATAAGTATTTTTATTCTGTCATCTATTTTTATTTCTTGTTTTTTTGTTGTTGTTTTTGTTTTTGTATGATATGGAGTCTCGCACTGTCGCGCAGCCTGGAGTGCAGTGGCGCCATTTGGGCTCACTACAATCTCCGTCTCCTGGGTTCAAGCAATTCTTCTGCTTCACCCTCCCAAGTAGCTGGGACTACAGGTGTACACCAGTACGCCCAGCTAATTTTTTTTTTGTATTTTTAGTAGCGACGGGGTTTCACCATGTTGGCCAGGATGGTCTTGATCTCCTGACCTCACGATCCGCCTGCCTCAGCCTTCCAAAGTGCTGGGATTACAGGCATGAGCCATCGCGTCCGGCCTATTTCTACTTTTTTATATTAAATCAGGTAATAAATATTCAACTTGACCCGCAAGATTATTAAAGCTCAAGGAGGTAAGGTGAACTGTCTGAGCTTGCTCAGTTCTCTGGGAGCCCATCAGAGGCTGGAAAGTTGCACTGATGGCCCCCAGCTCTATGTTCTTGTCCCCAGACCTCCACTTGGCTTCTCCTCCTCTTACTGCTCTTAACTAACAGCATGCATTTGTCTTTAGCGGTTTATAATCCTTTATAAGAATGTCTGCCTGCTTAACATATATGGAGTTGTTATTTTTCATCTCCCACATCTAAAATAATAATTACTCTCAAACAAGGAAGACAAACTAAAGTCATTTTTTATTCTGAAAATATAGAACTGAACTCTTCATTTTCAGGACAATGCCAAACACTACTAATCGGATTTCATTTAATTGGATAAAAACTGAAGGGGCACATATTCTCTTACCTGTGCAACCTCACCCCTCTTGCTTGATCTTCATAAAACATCATATGTATAATCAGATTGCATCCCTGGAGATACAGTTGGGATAGCTGGTGACTCTAGAGAAGTCTGAAAGTAAGATAGTGATTCTTAGTGTGATAAGGAGATATATTTTTGAAGTCATAATGTGAAATAAATCAAGAATAGACTGTGCTGAATTTTGAGTTATTTCCAGAAATGAGGGCTTCAGATGTGAACAGAAAATGGATACCTGGTTTTCTTACCAATTGATTTACTGGATCATACTTAGGGATTTGAGAGCTACTTCTTTCTACTGCTCACAGATATATTGAAGAGCTGCCCAATCATAAAACCAATTTTGAGGCCAATTTCAAATGGAGAGATCATGGTAAATCTTTTATTGGTTTGATTATATTTTTAGCCAGTTGCTTTTCTGGATGTGGAATGTGCTAAAAATTAATTTTCCTGTTCCATACTCATTGTGACTAATATTGGCATCTCTCATTTCTATTGGCACAAGCTATTGAAAGTTTTGAATCATTGAATAAAGTATTTTCTAAAGTATCTTTAAGAATCACAGTACAATGAGTAGCTAACTTAAAGCCTGGATCCTGAAAACAAAACGAATAACATAGTTATAGTATAGCATAGCCATATGCTGAGGATATTACCAAGTGGGTGAGGAATTTATTTCCATAGTTATAAAAAATATAATACCTTGAACCTTATGTTCTACTCCTACTTTGGTTAGTAAGATAGTCAGGTAAGTATATGTTAAAATCTATACATAGTGATTGAATTATGCAGTTTTTCACACATGATCTCAAACTGTTTGAGAAAGAGTTGATGAAGATCCTCCAGCCTCTTCTTACTGTAAAACTATGATTCCAAGTTTATAAGATACAAAAAGGCCAACTAAAAGTTTTTATTGGAAAAATTTACTGATGGAAAAAATGATTTACTGGCTTGTGTGAAAGCAGAGACTGAAATTCTAATTAGATGAATGTTATATATTACATGCTTAAGCTATTTTAAAAGTTGGGCTGTTAGGAAAGAATTTTAGTGCAACTGGTTTCTTATATAGTTGCTATTCAGTAGGATAACTTTGAAATGGTGAAAAGTTTGTGTGTATATATAACTCAGTTCAGTAATATGATTGCATACATTTTTTGATCTAATGAGGTAATATAAAAACAACCTAAGGAAGAGCTTACACACATACATAGAAGTTATGAGTTGTGGTCTGAGTGAAATATCTTTTGGGATTGGTTTATAAAAATAAATAGGTGCATAAATAATGCTGTTTGGGGAGTTTTTTAAAAAAGAAATATCTTCACATATAGCCAGTTACCTAAGGAAGGACTGCGTTTATTATTTTTGAAATATTCTTGACACTGATAATGCTGTGAAACCGAAATTAACCACTTTAATTGACAAAAAAAGAACAATGCCATTTGACATATTAAATACTTTGAATTATTTTTGGATCTTTCAAAATAAACTTGCTACTTGAAAAAAATTTACATATCTGCCTAATTAATAGACTATAGTATCCCTTAAATAGGCGGCTAATATTTTACCCTTATTTATGAAAAGTTTTTATTTTGTATGTCATATCAAAGCACAGAAAAAAATGCTCCTAACCTCGAAAACGGAAGATAACATGCCTCTCCATTGAAATGCACCTTAAGTCTTGGCTGGACTGTTGGCGAATTGAAAGCACGGAGCTCACAAAGCCAATTCTCACTCATTGTCCACTAGAAAACAGTTCTTTTACAAAATAAAGAATCAAATATAATGACATAAATTTAACTTTCCTGCTCTCTTTAATCCTAAGGTCACAGCGAGTAAGTAGTGGAGCCAGAATTTGAATGAAGACCATTCTCTGCCTTCCCCATTTTGCTATGCTATGTAGTGGATTGGGCTGCACGTTAGTAGTTTGCTTCCATTATTCTTGACCTTCACTACAATTCACTGCAAACATTAATAATAGTGTTTTCATTTTAGAGATACAGAAATGGGGAGTGAGTACAGTACAAGGACTAGCCTAAGGGCATACAGTAATAGGAGATGAAGTTGGCATTTGAACTTAGATCTCTTTCCTAAGTCTATATTATTGCCTATGTTGATCCCAGACAGAAGAAATTACATTTTTCTCCCTTTTCTCCTCTGTCCTTCCTTATGTCTGTCCTTCCTTTCATTAAAGCCAAGAAACGAAGCTCTCTGCTTTTTGTAAGGAAAGACTTTTCCTATCACTTCTTTTCATCCATTATTTGTAAAGGCATGTTGTAGACCAGGTGCTGTGCCAGGCACCATGGAGTGCTAAACAGTTTTGAACACTGTCACACTGAGGCAGTGTCACACTCTCTTCACTACAGTACCATGTGGTCTGTAGAATTTTATCACACAATGGTGATGGCTTATTTCCTGAAAAGTAGAACAGACACTGTCTCCTAAAAACGTAACATTTCTCTTAACAAAACAAGGGCAAATTGAAATTGTCCTTGGTTCTGCTTCAGTTCAGCAGTTCTGAGTCTTCTTTTGGGAATTGCTGGGAGAGAGTAAGTTCCCAATCATAGCTGCTATTTTTAGTTCCATAAGACTCTTGTGTCTATAAATGATACTCCCTTTGTTGAGGATAATGTCATAAATGCAGTCCAAAATCAATTAGCTATTATGGGCAACCAGGCTACCCATTAGAAAGGTGACTGTTCTCTTTTGTATGTTCTTACCAGTATTTGGCACCTAGACCACAAGGCAAGGGATTGAGATAGTTGCTGGTATTTTGCTGGGAGTAGTTTAAACTGATAATTTTCGTGTACATATTTCCCTTTCTGTCTTTCCAAAAAGGATTATTTAAATTTTCAACATTTAAGCATAGAGGAAATAAATAAAATAGGTTATCTGGTAATTTTCTCCATAAGGGACTTCTTCAGAAAAGACAGTATGTAGACCCTCCCTGTGGCTGTCATCTCTAACTCAAGCCCAGGACCTGCAGATTTCTCTGTAGCCCAACAAAATGTCTTTCCACAAAGGGCTGTAAGATTCTTAATTACCAAATGTCAGATTTCAGCCATCCTGAGAACACCATTTAGACAACTGTGATGGCAGCAATATTTGTCTTGTTAAAGACCCTGAAGTTAAATTTCTGCTGTACTATTTTCCTTCAAGGTTGACTTGTTAGTTATGGTGAAAGTGAGCTATTGACTGGGGTCTTCCCATTCATGTAGACTTCCTTTATTATTTTAAACGATCTCTTGAGCTAAGGGGCAGCAATTTGCATTCTTTATTCAATGAATTCTACCTGATAGTCTTGTCTATAATTTCCCTTGTGAAGAGAACAGAAAGACTAAGAATGAATAAATTATCTCTTGGAAACTCATGGCTTTATCTGCTTCTCTCACAGAAATGGCATAGATTTCTGTTTTCTTGACTGAAGAATATTTAATAACAAGAAACTACATTCTAGCAGTTACAAAGGAGGAGGAATTTTTTTCCTACTCTTTCTCTCTCACTGTTTCTTACTCTCAGCTATACTTTACCTAAAACCTTGATTTCCCCCATTGCTTTTATGGGGATTCCTCTGAAAGACATAAAATGCCTCTCTCTATAAGAAGCCCTGTTATAGGATACAACTCTTTCCATCTGTATATTTTACTTGCCTCGCATGTGGTTTTCTCATCCAAAGGAAAGGTCACCATGCACTAATGAAACTTACTAGAGTCTCCCAGAAAATTCATATTACCAGGTTTATGTGTGGATCTGATGTTTTAAGGGACAGGCTGACAATCCATGGCCAGAGGAGGCCATTAAGGAAAGAGGTTTGATTGAAGTCCTGACACAGATGTTGACAGCATAATTAAAATGATTAATTTGAAGTATGAGAAGTGTTTCAAACTAATTAGAAAAATGGTTTGGTTATACCCCCAGACTGTACATGTGGCCAGAGAAGCCAATGTTTTTTTATAGAGAGAAGGGAAAAGTGAAGATATATGTTAAAACAATGTCATTCTTCTTTAATCGAGAGGATATTGCAAAGTTTAAAATTATGATTATTTTTATGTTGGTGGATTTCCTGTATTTAGGTCTACTATCCCAGCTCCTTTTGGCAGGTGGCTGACTGGAAATAGGGGTGCAGCCACGTTAGAGAAACAGAGGGAATACTTGCATAGAACTGGAGTTGGCCCATATTAACATAGGACAGTTCTCAATCACAATAACTATTTACTTGCATGTTGCTTCTCTAGGGAGACTACAAGTACCCCAAATTACCATCTTAGCACATCGTAGGGCCTCAATATTTTGTGTGTTTGCTGAGTCAGCCAAAGCCATATATTTAAAGATGGCTAAATAATAGGACTGAGAAGTTTTTCTTCCAGTTATGCTTTCGTTTTCTGGATCATTTGTGTTATATTGTGAATCCTAGTGAAGGAAATTCATTCTTACACCCACAGAAAACCTGACATATCATGAACCTATCAGTTTTAGAAATTATTAATGAGCATTAGCAGGGGCATGTTTCAGAACTCTTTGCATACACAATTTAGTTAAAACATTTCTTAGTTTCTATAAAAGCAAATGTATGCTATTGTGATGTTGAAGCTCTTTGTACACAGAGTGAACATTACATAAAAGAACTCCTTTGGCCTGCAAATGTAACATTTAAATGGCTCTTGACCATGTATTTCTAACTAAAAGCACTATGAAAAACAAGTTCTTGCCAGATTTCAGGTTTTTCTTCTAGTTGTGCTCTGTGAAGCCTGGTAGTGGGTTTTCAGTTAATGCCTTTGGCTACATGAGCGAGGAGTTTCACCAAGTATGTCGGGAATTCCTTTGGTGCCCAAAAGGAAATATGAAGACTCTGGAGGCTGATGAGAGAGACGAAAAATGGGGAAACCATAAACATCATGCCGGTTCCTGTAATTTATTTCACTTTCTTTTTAAAATAAGATCTGAAATTGTTTAAAAGAATTTTTGAAAAGCATGAGTTAACTTTCTAGCATTTTCAAGTTTAATGAAAATCAGTATTCTTCAACTGACACATAAATATGTGTAGGAAGTACGCCATTTCTAGGTCTGTAATTTTTAAATATATTTGATAAATAGGTTTCATTTGTTGTATGCAGGATACTGACGAAAATTGATACGGGAAGGGTCTAGGGGTTTGTTTATTTTAATGTAATAATATGAAATACACTTGTAATCCTATTAAATTATAGTCTATTTTGTATATTCTTGATAATTAAAGTTATTATCTATGGGTGTGAGTGTTCATCATGGGGGGAAATGGTCTATTGGGAAGAACGGCATTTTGACAAATCTCAGGAAATAGTGTATTATATGGATTCCACACAGTTTCCAAGGTTATGACAAAGATTTTACCCCTGAAATTCATGAACCATAGTTTTGAGGGAGTTTGGATGGAATTACAATTCAAGTGGTTTCCTTTGGGAGGAGTACAGGGTGGGGACAGATATGTTTATTTCTCTAAACAAAACCCTTAAGAGGGAGAGAATGTAAACTTGTTTTCTTTAGCCCAAAATTTCTTGCAGTATGAAGTACTGAAGCATTCCAGATGATAACGGCCTAAAAGCTTGGGTTGGTGATCATAACAATAACCTATTTAAAACATTACAGGAACTAAAACAATATACTAAATAACGTTGGCTATATACATGAAGTGCTAATGAAGTAAATAAGAAGTAAGTTTTTTAGGATGCTGCATACTTGAAATTTACTGAGTGTAGGGTCTCTTTATCAGTAAAGTTGGAAATTTCTTTTTTTTCCTCAGTATTCTTGTTTTCCTTTTGTTTCAAGTTTCTTGACTGCCTTGTCACTTAAGCTATTAAGGCTGAAAATAATTCCCCAAAGGGGACATTGAACTAAAATATTTCAGGCAAATTTATTTCTAAGACTTTTAATCTAGTCAGGAAATATTAATAATATGCGAGTGAAGTTGTGCATAAAAGAAATGCTATAAAATGCTGCATTGTTCATCGAGCTTATAGTCAGACAAAACACTGCATTTACTGTCTCCAAAAAATGAAAGTTAATTTATGTACTTCATCAACAGGCTTTATTATAGTGTCACATATTTGTGGTAGACTTAAGGCCATGGGAACTTTTCACTCTTGAATTCTCTCTGTTAAAGAAAAAATCAAATCAAACCACTCTTTCTGTTTAAAAAGGGTTACAATACAATAATAAAAATGTGGCTTACAGTCTCTGCTTTTCACTAATAAGTTGAGTAGCAATTGGCAAAAACCAAAAATCGTAAACTCTCTGAGCTCCAATTTCCTCCTTAATTAAGTGAGGTCACAGAGACCAGGATCCACTTTAAGTAGCAAATTGAGGCTCAATTCCAAAAAGAATGTGCGGTTCCCATTCAATAATCCACCTTTAATAAAAATGTAGATTAACATTGTGTCCTTTCCTCCAGCCCAAGTCTGCAGTAGAAGGGACTTGGGAGTAAGAGGCTTGGTGCTTCTTTTTCTTTCTTCTCTTGAAGTTCACCTCATCCTTCAGCTACTGATTCTCATTTTTATCCCTGCTAGTATCAAAGTGAGAAGGTGCAGGGAGCAGAGGTGAGGAAGGTAGGGAAGTCTTACTTGACTTTCTTGAGAGGGCTTTGTATATTCTTACCAGGTCTCTCTTAGGCTCCTTTTAGGCCTTTAGAGATCCTTCTTAGGCTCTTTTGAGGCCTTTACTGTGAATGTTTGAAAGCACATCTGTGACATTGATGATAGATTTTCTCCAGCTCTCTGCTTCCTTTATGCCCCGTGGAGATCTACTCCTAAAGTTCTCTCTGTAGGAATCTCATTAGCCTCCAGTGGTTTTCCTGGACAGGAGACAAACGCTACAGCCTTACTCTCTATTCCTCTGTTACCCACAACTTGTCCAGGCCCGGCTCCAACAAATCCTGAGGATGCAGGCAAATCCCAGTACAGCTGCACCTTTTCACTTCGTGCCCAAAGCAGTTCATCAGTTACTTTGGCCTCTATGTTTCCTGTACAGGAACCAATCACAGTTCACTTTGCTGTATTAACTCAGAATAAACACATTAAGCTCTTGAGAGGTCTCTCTGAAGCTCCTTTCTCTTAACTTGAGAAACAAGCACAGAACAACTTTCTCCAAACAGATTTTTAACACAAGTCCTTCTTCCTCGTTTCATTGGTTTGCACTAATGTTTAACCGTCAATGTAGATATTAGGCCATTTAGCTTTCTGTCATCCTAGTTTGACATTTTGCAAATGGTATTGTATGGTGTGTCTAACAACTCAGCTGTCTGCTGTTTGTTTTACCTTGGTGCCTCAGTTAAAGGATCCAATTTAACATACTGTTGCAAATGAGTTAAATTCTGATAGCCTTCAGAAGTTCTTATTTTTTCAGTTTCCCTTTGTGAATCTATCCAGTGACTCTCTATTTATTCATAAAAATCTAGCTGTTCATTTTGAACATTTTCAAATGTTAGGGATTTTTGTTTGTTTTTTAAACTGTCATTATAAAATTATGGCTAAGAATTAAGGGATGGCTGTTCCTGTTAACGTGGTTCATGGTTTGTTGTTTTTTGTTTGTTTGTTTGCAAATTGAATGGTCAATTGAGTTAGGTTTGGTTCTTTCATTTTAGAGATTGCCAATATATTTAACATTTATCTAGATATGGATCAATGTCCACAGAACAGAAAGTTACATAGATAATGATATAAACTAATTTCAATTAGTTTACTTCATTTAAAATAAGTGAAAACATAATTCAATCTTAAAAGGTCTTCATGTGACGAAATTGCCCTAAGCATCTCATATATGCAAGGCACTCTCCAGGGACAAGGCTTATGCTCTGCTCTCAAAGTGTTTGTCTAGAGTGAGCCTTAATAAGTATCGCAGATATGGAGTATCTTAGTTTCTTTTGAATTGTAATTGATTATTTAGGGGAATAATTTTAAATGTATTAAATAATGTGTTTTTCTTTTAATGTTAAAGAATATAAAAAAGAACCCCCAACATGGTTCATAATCTGCCCAGATAAGTCTTTTGCCGTAAAAGGTAAAACAAAAACAAAGTAAAAACAAAAACCTATATATGTCCATTGTCAAAAAAAAAAATTAATACTATGGAAAGCTATAGAAGGAAAAGTAGACATCTTCTGTGCCATTTTCTCCTTCAAAATCTGCTATTAACAATTCTTGTCTGTTTTTCTAGAAAACATTATGTATATATATTTATATTTGCATATACATAAAGTTAGTATAGATGTACATATACCAACTTGCTTACTTGATTTCTTTCCTCCCTCCCTCAGTTACTCATTTTGCTTTTTTCTCTTAAAGCTCTACCTCATTCTTTTTAATAGCAATGTTGTATTTGCTTTAGTTAATTAGTCCACTTATTAATGGATGCTTTCCTTGCTAATACAAATAATGATGTGATGAACGTTTTTATGCAAATATCCTTATGAACCTCTAGGAGTGTATTCTTAGGATTAATTTCTCTAAGAGTTGCAATATTACATAAAAGAAATCCTGAGTTTTCTGTTGTTGTAATAGAAATTACTAAATTGCCCATAAGAAATCATCCATGCATTTACACTTTACCCAGTACAGTTTTCTGTGTTTCTTCATAATTGCTGTAACATTACAATCACTATATTTACAAATTTTTGCCAATCTGAACTGTGAAAAACACAATTTCTTAATTTTAGTATACGTCTACTTCATTACAAAGGAGGATAAAATATTTGTATGTTTTTCCTAGAAACCTACCCTTCCTTACAGATTTTTCATTTTGTATTGTCTTTTATTGGCTTTTTCAAGTTCTTTGTAGATTAAGGAAATTACATTTGTATTTGTTAAGGCGTTGCATGGATTTTCCCTAATTAGTTTTCTACATTTTGATTTTGTTTATGATATTTTTGCCATATAGAAGTTTAAAATATATGTATAATAATATCAACTATGTTTTTATTTTGTGCTTTCTAGGTTTCGATGTCTACTTAAAACATCTTTCCTACTTGAAATTCATGAGTAAATGAAACCATACTTTCTTCTAGATTTTTTGTATTTATTTTTATATTTTAGTGTAAGTGATGAATACACACATACACATATACATGCCCATATATTATATACACACACACATATGCATATATGTACATGTATATAATTTCATTCCAATCAACTGGACCTAGAGTCCCAACACTAATTATTGTAATTACTGAATAACTCCTCCTATACTGATTTGAAATTTGGTTGTGTCATCCTGGATTAAATTCCACATATTTTGGTTATATTTCTGAATTCTTCTAAGTATTACATTTACTATAGATCTATTTCTTCCCCTTCATAAAAGAGTTTTATAAATTATGACTTTATAATTAGTAATAATATATTTTAAGGCTATTTTCACTTCTTGAATCTTAATTTTCAAACATTTTCTGCAACTTTTTATGTTTTTTTTGAGACAAATACTTTGTTCATTTTCACAAACATACACTAATTTATGGATATTTAATTGGAGCCTACATTTTATTTATAAATTACTTTTGAACAATTTTGACCTCTTTATACAATCATGTCTCCCTTTTATAGTGCATGATGTTTCTGTTCATTCACTAAAATATTTTGTGGTATGTAGTTGAATTATACATTTTTTTCACATAAGTGATATCAATTCATGTTGGATTCATACCTAGTATTTTATATTACATTTATTTTTAATCAAAGCCTAATATATTACATATTTACAAGGTACATGTGATATTTTCTTACATGCTGTAGAATGTGTAATGATCAAATGAGGGTATTTGAGTTATCCATCCCTTTAGGTATTTATCATTTCTATGTTGTGGGAACAATTCAAGTTTTCTAGCTATGTTGAAATAAACGACACATTGTTATTATTTATAGTCACTCTTTTCTGCTGTTGGATAAACACTCTTAACTATATGTTTGTCTAACTATATGTTTGTACCCATCAACCTACTGTCTCCCTCCCATCTGTCTCCCACCCATCCATACTTCCCAACCTGTAGTTTCTATCATTCTGCTCTGGATCTTGATGAGATTAACTTTTTTAGCTTCCACATGTGACAGAGAACATGCAATATTTGTCTTTGTGTGCCAGGCCTATTTTACTTAACAGCGACCTCCATTCCCGTCCATGTTGCTGTAAATGACATGAATTCATTCTTTTTTATGGCTGAACAGTATTTCATTGTGTATATAGTATTGTATGTATTTGCTTGCCACTGAAAATTGGTTCATGCCTTCATTATACTTAATACATTTAAATGGCAATTTTGTATATTATTTTCTTATAGAATAATCTTAGTGTTCTTAATATATTTTTAATTTGATATTCTTGGGTTTTTTTAGGTATAATCACATCACCTAAGATAAATGATAAATATGTGTCTGGCTCTGCCTTCCCATTTCTGTAACTCTTTTTCTCTTACTTGGTTGCCTTATCTAGTTCCTCCAGAGCAGTATACAATTATGGCATATTTTTATTATGTTCTTCAATATAATGAGAATAATTCTTGTTTCCCCATTAAATGTGATGATGACATTTGACTTGTGTGTATTGGTACAAATAAACTAGATATTTTTATTAAGAGATTTTTATTATTAATATTGGACTTGAACTGTGTGCCATTTTGTGTTGATTAAGGAGTATAGATTTATAAAAGCATTTATTTATTAAAGCTGTAAGCTACTTTCTTTGCTTGACTGAAGCTGGGCATTTTTGCTGTTCTTTTACTTACTCATAATTAGGTCTGTGGGAAGGAAGATTTTTGTAATAATGCTTCATTTTGCCATCTGAAATGAAAAGTCTGGTGGGAATGTTTTAATTATTCATCATGGAATCTCTGTATAGCAAATCAAATAGAGTTATATATTTTTTACTTGATGATTTTGCTAATGTGGTTCTAATATTCACAACTTAACCAAAAACAACCAATAATGTTTTAAAATAACATAATTAATTACTGCTTGAAAGTTTCTACCAAGAGGCATATGGACTTCTATGAGATAAAATTATAAACCAGGCAAAAGAGAGATCAACACTTGTATTTTAATACATATGCAGTTTCTTATTAGCAAAATTTCATTGATAAACATATGCTAAGTTATTTTAGATATAAGCCAAAAGTCTTTTAGAAGTAGACATGTTCATACTTTCTCTCTCTGTCTCTAAGCTTTATTGACATGGTTTATTCTGTGGTACCCAGTTGCATGCCTACATAGGGGTGTGTGTGTGTGTGTGTGTGTGTGTATTTATTTATATATTTTTTTCTTGATTATTCCTATCCTTGGTGTGCATGCATACACAAACACACTAGTATATATACACTGCATAGCAAGTCAAGTTTTTTGGGGACTTTCCTGAAGTTAAAACAAGAATTTTAATATATGATCTTAAATATCATATGTTAATATAGGATACTACTACTAAACACCATCAGGCCCTGCAAACTTGATGCATTCATTGCCAACATCAGGACATCTAACAGAGTGGATACTGACCAAGGGAAAGTATTCTTGCCCAGATGGTACTTATTTAGGCAATGCCAATGTTGGCTAATTGCACTTTTCCTTCGTGGCCTCTGCCTCTCTGTTACTTATATAGCAATTCTGTGTCAGACTGTGTTCTAAGAACTTCAACTATATTATCTTACTTAACCCTTAGAAAGACTTCTGAGACAGATACCATTTATCCATTTCATTTTCAGGTGGGAAATTGAGGCATAAAACATTTAGGCAAAGTGTTCAATGACAATTATACAGTTAATAAGTCCTGGTTAACTAGGATGTGAGCCAGGCATTTTGGTTCCTGAGCCCATACTTTTATCCGCTGTAGCACTATGTCATTCATCCTGCTGTAATTATTCGTTTAATTACATGAGCTCCTGCCAGACTGCATGTTCTATGAATAAGGGGCCATGTCAGTCTTGCCTGTCTTTCTATCTTGTATCATAATGCCTGGTAGGTAATAGGGGATACATAACTGGTTTTCATTTTTAATTGAATCAAAGTAAAAGTTTGTCTCTATAAGATCCCTTTTCATATGTCTTCCTAATAAAAAACCTGTTTTATAAGCTTAAAAGATGGGGTTTGGTTAACAGGAGGTAATACAGAAAAACCCCACCATATTTTTCCAACGTATGTCTCATCTGGCTTACTGCTTAGTCCCCGTTTGTCATCAGTGCACTTAAAATGTTACTGTGAAAAATTGCCGTTATTAATATCTTGGACCTTCCTAACACGTTACCTGTTTTATTAATCAAACAAGGTGATTCCTTACGGGAAAATATATACAGCAACGAAGAAAAAAAGGAAAAAAAATATTGATGATACCTGTTTAATTGGGAAACATGGTTGGACATTTGTTACATCCCAGAAAAAAACATGCTACTCATTATAGCAGCATTGGATCTTCCAAAATCTCAGGGACTCTACGGTGTGTGCCTTCATTTCCAAAATAAGAGGAACAGTGTTGAGTGTATGGTAATTCCTCTGTTTTCCCCACAAAGAAAAAATCATAGTGGCAATTACGTTGAAGAATAACCTACATAAAACAAAAAAGCACAAATCTTATGATTCTGGTTCGGTGACTTTTGATAAAGGTAACCCATAACTACTAACCCAATGAAGATATAGAACCATTCTGTATCTCCAGAAAGTTCCCTGAGTCTCCTTCCCAGTGAGTCCTCCACAGTTCCACCCCTTAGTCACCACTGATATGATGCCTGTCACAATAACTTATTTTTGCCTGTTCAAGAACTTCATTTTGAACCTTACAAAATCAGAATTGATTAAAAGAAATGTGATTGTAACCATCTTTATTATTGGAAGGACCACTAGTTAACTACATGTAGACACAGCATCCAGAGAAAGGTACTGATAAAAGTGTAATCAGCGCAAGTTGAATTCACAGGTAATGTTGACTACAGACATGGAAGGGTGTTTTAAAATTACTCTTGAGAAACAGGTCTCAGGCTGTTTTTCTCAGTTGTGTTTACATATAAACAAAAATGTCCAGTTTAGAATGGGAAAGATAGTGAAATAGTGGGTACAATCACAATTTTAACCTGTATGGTTTCTTCCATAATTCTACAGCTTAATTTTTAGGTTGAACTATATATAGTGTACTGCACAAATGGATTAAGGTATTTTTAGGTAAATTTTTATTATACTTTAGCTAATTGATTCTGATCTAGAATCTACTCCCTGGTAAAAGTAAACTCCATTATACTGCTAGTCTTTATTCTTTTTTTTTTTTTTTTTTTTTTTTGAGATGAAGTCTCTCTCTGTTGCCCAGGTTGGCGTGCAGTGGTGCAATCTCAGCTCACTGCAACTTCTGCCTCCTCTCCTGCCTCTGTCTCCCAAGTAGCTCGGACTACAGGTGCCTGCCACCGCGCCCAGCTAATTTTTTGTATTTTTAGTAGAGACAGGGTTTCACTGTGTTAGCCAGGATGGTCTCTATTGCCTGACCTCATGATCTGCCCTCTTCGGCCTCCCAAAGTGCTGGGATTACAGGCATGAGCCACCTCTCCCGGCGTGTATTGCTGTTCTTTAGTACTTTTGGTAGAGTTCTATTTGGGATATTATTCCAACACATCTATCTATCTGTCTATCTATGATCTTGCTGTGTACAAAGAAATAAATGATTCCCTTGCTTTTGACATTTTGGGTCAAGTAGAAATGTTTCATCTCTCTTACCTCTGCTTAAGGTTGGCCTTACCTACATGCAAGTCTATCCCAAATATCTGATAATGGGTTCACTGTCTAATTTTTTTTTTTTTTTGCTTACCTCAAGGCCTTTTTAGTTGAACTTGGCCTGTCTTCATGCTTTGGCCTCAATCTGAGGACTGCCTTTTTATAATCCTTCAGGAGACTTAGTATGTTATTCAGAAAGAGTTGGATACAGTACGTTTAATTTATAATGCATTTGGGCAGAAATATTCCTGGGAAGAATGGAGACTAGATTGTTCCTCATTTTTGTTTGTCTACTTTGTGACCCAGTGTCTTTACTACAAATATTCATGAAGAGATCAGCAAGATCTCATTACTATGTAATATAATACCTACAGAGACTCTCTAACCCAGGAGTTTATCAGTCATCAAAATGTAAAAAGGATGATGAAGGCTTCACTATGTAGTGAAAATATTTATACATTACCAGAAAGTCAGTTGACACTCAAAATAACTGTTGGCCAGGTATGGTGGCTCACACTTGTAATCCCAGCATTTTGGGAGGCCGAGGCAGGTGGATCACCAGAGGTCAGGAGTTTGAGACCAGCCTGGCCAACATGATGAAACCCCATCTCTACTAAAAACATAAAAAATTAGCCAGGTGTGGTGGCACGCACCTGTAGTCCCAGCTACTTGGGAGGCTGAGGCACGAGAATCACTTGAACCTTGGAGGTAGAGGTTGCAGTGAGCCAAAATTATGCCACTGCACTCCAGCTTGGTTGACAGAGTAAGACTCTGTCTCAAAAACAACAGCAACAACAAAAGCTGTTGTTTTTAATAAATAGTAGTTATTAATAGTGGTTATTAATGAATAGTAGTATCTTTTATTTTCAGAGAGCCTAGTTAACCTCCTTCCACTTGCTTAAACTAGCCAAAATGTGATTTTAATGACTTTAATTCTATTAAATAAGTATTCATGATTGTCCTAACCATTCTTCAGACCAATCCCATGACTTTTTAAAACAACACAGTCCTTGAGAAAAATTGACTGACTTAACAATTACAGTGGCCATGCTATTTTCATGTGCATATTTGCAAGAATGCTTAGGACAATCATGAATACTTAATAATGACAGTCACTGAGATGACGGTTAAAATAAGAGTTTAACAGTTAAAAACAGCAAATATTTTTAAAATCGTTAAAAATAAATATTTTTTGCTATCAAATGAATAGAAATTTAAAACACATGTCATTTAATGTGGCAAAGATGAGCAGAAACAGTTATTCCCAGATACTATTAAGTATAACGTAGAAAAAATTTTGTGTAACCACTTGGGAATATCCATCAGATTTTTAAATTCATATATCTTAGGGCCAATATTTCTACTTCTAGGAATTGGAATGATCTAGGTACAGGAATGTTTACTGCAGACACATTGGAACCAATAAGTGCCCCAAATGAGGGGGAGGGGTGATTAAATATAGCAGATGCGTATAAGATATTGAACAATCTCAGATATATCATTAATCAAAAATAATTCTGTAAAAATGCATTTAGAATGATATATTAAAAAATCAATGTATGAGTATTTATAAACATTTACAATTGCATAAAAACAGCAGAGAATAAGGAGGATTCAGGGAAGGGTGATAAAAGGGAGAGAAAAAACATTGGCAGAGGACCTAATTATGGCAGACCCTGGCTATATTTTATAACTAAGCAGAGCATTCCAGAGGTTTTATCCTAAACACAGTATGTCTTATCTAGGTATTCTCATGCTTCCACAGCAACGTATGAATAAGTATTCAAGAAAAACAACCTAAATATACTAATTAAAGCTTGCTGGCTAAAGTTGGCTTCATTTCTGAGTAATAGATATGAAGGTAACTTGCAGCAAAACAGCATAGGTAGTATCAGCCTTGAGCCTTTTTCACATACTGTGCATTTTCCCATCTATAAAAAGATGCTTTGGAAATGGCCATGAGAGTCCTTCAGGAGTAGCCCAATCTCAGCAGCCTTATTAGATGCATAGATGTGTGCTTCCTGGTGAGAGTCTCATGCTGTGAAAGTCATTAGAATAATAAATTAAACTTCTCTGTACACAGGCTTTTTAAGTTTCAGGTGCATATCCTTTTATGCCTTTTCCATTTTCTTATAGCTTGAAGTATTGAGATTGCCGACCAATTCCTTCCTCCAAAGTTTTGCCAGCATAATGAGTTCATGGAATCACTGATGCCTAAAATAATTTGTACAATTCGAGTTGAAATAGCTCTACATAGTCCTTTTTCTTAGTTCCTAAGTGCTAAGTGAAAAGGCCTAATAAAAATAAACTTCACAAGAGTCAAAATGGAAGATTGTATAAAATGATTTTTGATATTTTCTATTAGGATGTGACTACAGGTTCCACTAATGTCAACATCAAGATTTTTCAATAGTACCTATTTTTATGTGTGGAAATTATTGCATAAAATTGTAATTTTCACATAGATTTTGGAAAAGGCCTTGGCTGCACCAAATGGAAATTTTTAAAGTGTAACAATATTTGAGAAGAAGACTTTACAAAGCAATAACGCATAGATTTATCATTAAGCTGTGTCTTTTAAAAGTAAAGATATCAAAGAGAATTAGAAGAGATAGGGGAGGGATAGCAGGGGTTGGGGGATTGGGAAGGGATAACATTAGGAGAAATACCTAATGTAGATGACGGGGGGATTGATGCAGCAAACCACCATGGCATGTGTATACCTGTGTAAGAATCTTGCACAAGCTGCACATGTACACCAGAACTTAAAGTGTAATAAAAAAAGAGATATACATTGTATATATTCTTTAATATTTTTTGATATTGCCATTCAATTTAAGAAATTCAGTGAAAAAAACATTTTTCCATCATTCATAATGTTAGCATGGTTTATTTTCTCTCTTCATATCAGAGAAGTAAAGGAAAACAGTACAACTTTACTTTCTTACAATGGTGATCAACATCTGAATCTTCTAGGCTAAAATTTGAAAAAAGTATTATTTTGAACTACAATGAACATGAAAAACAGACGGTATTCTTTGTGTTAAATCTCTATGTATTTTCAGAAACGATCACCTTTGTTCTTGTAGGCATCTCTGCTAGTCCTTAAATTCTCCTGTGGATGCAGTATCTATTACCCTGGCCTCGTTCAAATCATTCTCCTTCACGTTTGCCATTAGGTACATTCAATTGTCTACTGTATTTCCTCTGTTCCTGAATGGGAAAAGAAATCACCGTAATGTGGCTGCCAGTTTTTCTTACTAGTTCTCTATATTTTATTTTGAAACTTCTTGAACCTAACATTTACACTGACTTTTTTTTCCAGTTGTTGAACACTGCCTCCTTAACGTTTGTGAGTCTGGCAGGTTCTCACAAATTTACTGAGTATTCTCTTGGAATCTCATATTTGACTTAAATAATTTTACTCATTTGCTCTTATTATGTTGATTGGAGGAAAAAAAGTCACATAATATAATTGTAGCAGAGAGGATATGAAGTAAGAGTTGAACCAACTTTCAGCTTTAAAAATATTCCATATTGGTATGCATATAAATTTGGGACAGATAAAGAAATCCTTCTTTGTAAAAATGTAATTAGAGTCTGGTTTATTTTTTTCATATAAAGTGACTAAAATAATTTGTGGAGTTTGAGTTGCAAATAGGATATATAATAATTTAAAAATAGGATTACTTGGTTAAGTGAGAGTTGTATTATCAGTGCCATGCAGACATTACCCAAACACATAGATCTAGATTGATCAGGTTGAGAACTATAAAATGAACTTAGGATCCTAATGAACAATGCCTCCGGATTTGTGTTTCTAAATCCATTTCTTTTTCAAGACAGGATCTTGCTCTGTTGCTGAAAGTAGAGCACAGTGCTGTATCACAGTTAACTGTAACCTCAAATTCCTGGGCTCAAACAGTCTTCTCACCTCAGCTCCTGAGTAGCAGGAACTATAGTCATGAGCCACGAGGTTGAGCTAGTTTTTAAATTTTTTTAGAGACAAGGTCTCACCATGTTGCCAAGGCTGGTCTAAAACTTGTAGGATTGAGCAATCTGCCCACCTCTGCCTCTCAAAGTACTCATAGGCATGAGCCACTGCACCTGGCGGAATGCAACTGTTTTAAGAACTAGAGAGAATGTGGCATCTATGGGACCAAGAGTTCCCTGTATACCTCAAAGAGCAAATCAACTACTTTAACACAAATAAAATTAGATTCACTTCTGTGCATCATTTTATTCCTCTTTCTTATAGCAAGGCTGTGTCACTGTTTGATGACTTTTTGCCATTTAAAAAAAATCTATAGCTAGACATGAAAATGAAAGTCAGTCTCTAATAGAAAAGTGTTTTGGTCCTTGATCAAGTAATCAAAATAATTATAAAGGCCGATCAGCAACCTAGATGTCTAATAATGGGGAAAATATCACATAGAACACAAAATGATATTTGGTAACACACGGAAGAATTAAAAAGAAAAAAGACTACAAATTTGTATATAATGTCTAGTGAAAATTGTGTAAACATCATTTCTGAGTTGAATATATGGGATTTATGGAAAGAACTGAACGTGCTTAAAATTTTGATAGGTTTTTTCATTATATGAATAAATGGCAATGTGAATTAAAGAAAAATTAATGTTCATTTTATTAATTATAATAGAAAAACAATTTTACCTAATTCAAATAATATGTAAGCATTCAGTTATTTTAAATCTATATGAATATTGTGTCTCTGCTAAAACTTAGATTCAAAAATGTTTTTAATAACCTGAAAAACAATTGAGATATATTAAGGAAGCAACATACGGAGAGATCCAAGATGGCCGATTAACAACAGCTCAGGATTGTAGCTCCCAGTGAAAGCACAGAGAGCGAGTGGACGCTGCACTTTCAGACGAATTTTTGTTGCCCACAGACCGAGAGATTACCAGCAGAGGAGCCACACGGGTCGCCAGCGTGACTTTTTTGGCCGGTGTGGCTGTTTTGCTGGCGCCCCAGCACGGCGCTTCTCGGTGCGGAGTATATGGGACAGGGTGTCCTTTCAGTCAGGCTCCGCTGGTCCCATCCCCACAAGGAGAACAGCAATTGGAAACGCTGAGGACTGAGAGTTTCACAGCAATCACAGCCGAACCGGGAAGGTCCAACTCTGTGGGGAAGGGGCATCTGCCAAAGGAAATCTAAGAAACGGAAAAAACTTCATCACCGGGTGGAGAGAGATCCAAGATGGTGATTAACAACAGCTTAGAATTGTAGCTCCCAATGAAAGCGCAGAGAGCGAGTGGACGCCACAATTTCAGATGAATTTCTGTTGCCCACAAACTGGGAGCTACCCAACGGAGGAGCCATTCAGGTCACCAGCGCGACTCTTTTGGCCAGCGCAGCTGTTTTGCCGGCGCCCCAGCATGGCACGGCGCTTCTCAGTGCGGAGTATACGCGACTGGGTGCCCTTTGAGTCAGGCTAGGCTGGTCCCATCCCCACAAGAACAGCAATTGGAAGCGCTGAGGACTGAGAGTTTCACAGTAAGCACAGCTGAACCCGGGAAAGCCTAGCTCTGTGGGGAAAGGGCATCTGCCAAAGAAAAACTAAGAAACAGAAAAAACTTCATCACCAACAAGCCAGACGTCCACTCAGACCCAATCTGAAAGTCGGCAATTACAAAGAGAACAGGTGGATAAATCCACAAAAATGGGAAGAAACCAGTACAAAAGGCTGAGAACACCCGAAATCAGAATGTCTCTCCTCCTACAGGGGATCGCAGCTCCTCATCAGCGAGAGAACAAGGCATGATGGAGAATGAGTGTGATGAACTGACAGAATCAGGCTTCAGAAGGTGGATAATAAGAAACTTCTGTGAGCTAAAAGAATATGAACTAACCCAATGCAAAGAAACTAAGAACCTTGAAAGAAGATTTAATGAAATGCTAATGAGAATGGACAACTTAGAGAGGAATATAAGTGAACTGATGGAGCTGAAAAACACAACATGAGAACTTCGCAAAGCATGCACAAGTTTCAACAGCCAAACTGACCAAGCAGAAGAAAGGATACCAGAGGTCGAAGATCAAGTCAATGAAATAAAATGAGAAGGCAAGATTAGAGAAAAAAGGATTAAAAGGAATGAACAAAATCTCCAAGAAATATGGGACTATGTGAAAAGACCTAATCTACGTTTGATAGGTGTACCTGAATGTGACGAAGAGAATGAATCCAAGCTGGAAAATACTCTTCAGGATATTATCCAGGAAAACTTCCCCAACCTAGCAAG
>CAUYLG010019956.1:0-38674 GCA_963573385.1 Cacajao melanocephalus
GGAAGCCACAACCCATAATAAAACAGAAAGAGAAGGCAGCAGGGTGTCAGTCTGAACTCCCACTATGGGGTATGGCAAGGATGATACTGTTTCCTTTGGGCCAAGTGAGTACCCAGAAGGAAACAAGCCTTGGGCTATCACTGCAGATACCTCATTCGAGAGGGTGCCAGCAGGAACAAGGAGAATTCACAGTAAGAGGCTACAGGATGTATGGCACAAAAGCAGAAAATAGGGGGGTTGCAGATTATTTAACCAAAGAGGGTGATACCAATGTTTTGGAACTGTGCAATGTGCACAGTTAGAACTTTCAGCTGTGCAAGGTCTTTGGGAGGCCTTTCAAATTATTCAACACGGACCCTACAAGGCAGCTTACCACATCCACCTGCAGAATAGACAAGCACCAATTATATAATGTTTCTTTCCCTTGTTCCTCTAATTGTCTACCCCTACAAAATTCAGGGAAAGAAAGAGAAGAAAGAGAAAGAATAAAGTATATGCAATGTACCTTTTTCTCACTACAGATAGTAGAGATGATGTCAGTTGCATGAGATGAATAATTTTTTATTTAGGCTGCATACTTTTAATGTTTGAAAGACTCACCATTATAGAAAACAGACTGATCATTATTACAGAAAAGGAATTAGAAAGTTACATGATCTGCTTAAGATGTGATCAAGAGGTAGCGAACATCTTAGATAGGGGTTGGAAAAAAGTCATTTTCTATTAGTTGTCTAAGACATTCAGACTATCCCATAAACAATCATAAATCAATAAATCAACCAGGAAGATTTTACTGAATACCAACTCCGTGAGAGGTGGTGTATTCTGCATAAACAATTTATAGTGCCTTTATTCCACCTAGCAAAATTGGGCTAGACAGTAAATGGAGCTGTATTGCCTAGTAGAGATAGCCTACTGTCTCTCTACATAGTTTTGTACCTTGCTACCCTTCTCTATGAATGGGAATGGACTAAGTAGAGATACCTGCTAGATTGGTAGTTCTGTCAACTATCTGGACCAGTACAGTAGTGGAACCTAATATCTCTTCTAAAGATAGAAAAGTTTGGATTCAAATAAATGACAAATGTAGATAAAAAATAGTAGCTGGGATAAGGAATAAAAAAACTGTTATGTAATAAGGCAAATCCTATTGGATATTAAATTGGTAATTTCAGAGACATTCAAAGCAAGAAAAGGATATTGTCTCTTAACACAATCAAACTAGATGCCCAAAAGGATAAAGCCATGTCTGCTGAGACCACCCCTGCTTTTGGAATCTGACAAGGTCTAATGGAAGCCTGCAAATGTGAGCAGCATCACTTCAGGAAGTATTGTAGTCATATGATATGATGATGAATAAAACCAATTGTTGATGGCTGAGTGGAACACCAGTAAACTATCTTTTGACTCATTTTTCAGGCTGCATCTACTATGAAGGACATTGTTTGGGGAGAAATTTCCAGAACGTACTCCTCAACAGGCCATGCAGTATACAACTCCCAATAGACTGATCACTGTGAAACTGTAAACCTTGACATCCAAATGCTCAGAAATGTCCCTGGTGATAATGCAGAAAATGTAGCAGCCGCATTTCTGACATGCCACAGTGTACTTCTTAAAAGTATGTTATTATCCTTATTTCTGTTGGTGGAAAGCTGTAAAACAGAATTTAAAAAATAAAATAGGTTTTGGAAAAGAATAAAGCACTAGGCTTCAGATGCTGAATTTTAATTTCCCAAGGGAGCAGCCACAACTTAAGGAAGTCTATGGGAGGCCTTGTGGCTTCCTCAAACTATCAGCTAACCCTAGCATGAGGGACCCAACATTTTGGGATATGAAACATGTATCCTTATTGCGCTCAGCCCTCTAGTACACAATGGTGTATTAATGTGTAGTGTACTAATGGTACACTAATACATGGAGTATTAATTAGTACATTGGTGTACTAACACATGGTGGATTAAACAACTTTGGCCCAAAAAACAGAAAGTGTTTTGGGGGAGATAGGTAGCAGCCTAGACTTCATGGGACAAATTAAACTCACTTTTAAATGAGGAGACGTATTCAGAAGAAAACGATATATTAACTAGAATAAAGAGATTTGAGGAAATTCTTTTCCAGGAAGGATGCAAGGAATAGAAGTCATCTTGTCAAGATGATGAGGCTCTAGTGAAGGGAGTGAGCAAGACTCAATAAATAATGACAGATAATGCCAGGATCCAGCACTGGACCATGGCCCTCCATCCTAGCTGCTGGGGCTCTAGGGCAACCCGTATGGGATCCTACGGATCTCTAAGCTTAGGGAAGTTATTGGGAACCATTGTGATTTGCACTGATGCACAATGACTGCCCTCACCCCAAGAACAGATCATATAAAAATTATATATAAGAATATGTCTATATATCTATATATACATATATAGCTACATGTTTTATAAGAGCACACAATAGAAACAATTCTCAGTATAAGACTGTGAACAAAGGCAGGGTAACTGGATTCATCCCTGCCTGGCTTGAAACCCACAAATAACCAAATCATGGCCAATTGTAATGATGTCAGCCCACAGTAATATCTGGCATATGGACAAAGGCCAATTCATTTGGGAAGACATCACAAATACCTCTGTAGTTCTTACTGATTTTTTATGCAATTGTACATAAATGGTACAATGAATTGTACCATTACTATATTGCAATATGGTATAAGACTAGCTTTGTTGGTAAGATTAAACTACCTTATATAAATAACTTATATAATAATATTCATACTAATGATCAAATATATTGGAAGAGGAAGTTCAAACCTCCCCAGGATGTATTCATGAAAAATGACAGGTCTGAGGAAGAACTGGATTTAGCTAAACATCAACTTATTCCTATGCTAAATAGTTCTGCACAAGTTAATCACAAGATACGAATAAAGGTAGATCAGGGGGTAAGTGAGCGATTAAATTAGTACAAAAATACAAACGTATTAATATGCTTACAAGGCAGATCAGTTGTTTCTTCAAGTCTATCCCTACCCCACACTGGCTCCTCCAAATATTCAGTATCTTCATGTTGATACTATTGTTGCATCTATTATATAAATGCTATACTAAGTAGAGATGCTCAGAAAGTTTCATCATTTTATTAAGAGAGCTAGGCAAGGAAGCAGGAGTATGGACTGTAAGGGAAAGGGGTAACCGAACAGGCCTGGGTTGCTCAAACTCTGCATGTTCCCAATAAGTGCCTACTTTGGGATTGGCCTCTGGCTGGCTCCCGGGAGATGAACTCTAAGCTCATGGACTATTCTGCACCATAAGAATGCTTTTGTATGCCTGAGGCCTTGGGCCATCCAGTACCCGTTTGAGCAGATGTTTTACACTAACAATGTGATTTATGGTGAGTGCCCATTCTTGCTCTGTGGGGGCTGAAGTCCGAATAGTTGAAATCATACATGCCTATGTGACTGAGCCCAAGTAAAAAGCCCAGACACCAAGGCTCACGTGAGCTTCCCTGGTTGGCTACACTTTGCACATGTTGCCACACAGCAATGCTGGGAAAATGACGTACATCCATGTGACTCCCCTGGGAGAAAACACCTGGAAGTTTGCACCTAGTTTCTCCTGGATTTTACTCCATAGACCTTGAGCCTTTGCTTAGTTTAATCTGTATTCCCTCACTGCCATAAACTGTAACCATGAATATAACCATGTTTTCTGAATCCTTTAATCATCAAGCCTGCAGATGGTTTTGAGGGTCTCCTAACCTGTGAAGTAACTGGGGAAGGCTACATAAAGGAAATTGAAAATGACCTGAGACTTGAAGGATGGGTAGATATCCTAAGAAAGAATAGGTAATTCAAGACAAGAAGGAGGTTGGACACATAGAAGAAAGTCCTCTACTGCAATTAAAAATCTTGAAAGAGAATAAAGAAAAACATTTCATCTCATCTAGAAGTTTTCAGCCTGCCTTATGGCTTCCTGGAGATCTCTTTATGACTACTTGCTAACCCTGGCAATAAATACTATGAAACTGCATTTTTGTTTTCTAAATTATGTTTCATAAGTTTGGAAGCATATTATTAACAACTCTCCAGTTAATTCATCCTTCTTAAAACAGAACTGAAACTTGTTTCTGTTTTGAATGTTAATAAGTTGTGGATTTTATCTTTCATAGAATCTAGTTCTTTTATTTTTACAGATAAAGCCCGCCTACAAATACAGGCCCCATTGACTGTCACTTTCTTGAGAAAATTCATAAATTGTGCCATATGATACAACATGTACTATAAAAAGTTATTCCACATCATCTGTCACCAAAAGCATCTTAATTTTTTTTTGCTTGGCCAAGGCTTTTTGCCAAGCAGCTAAAAATGTTTTATCATGGACAATTGGCTTCCTAATAAAGCTTCTAATTCATATATATACAAATGTATTTGTATCATGTGGTCCAAATTTGCCTGTTATTCTAATTATACCAAGATCAGCACCACAAAATGCCCTTCTTTGGGTATTTTTTATCACCTCTGCTATTAGGCTTTTATTTGTGACTGCTTACAAGTCTGAGGAAATTCTTTCTTGGCTCTTTAGCTCCCAAATCCCATACTTTGAGCTGTCAAATGAAGGTCAAAATGTCAAATTGAGGTCAAAATGAAGACTTTCCACAGATATTTCAGAAGGTTTTTCTTCTCTGAAGCACCATGAAAATTATGGCTAACTTCTCATAGAAATTTTTCTTCTGTATTTTATATAAAAAATATAAAATAGGAGTGATGAGTGAAAGCAACTCTATAGCAGGTAATCAATTGAAGAGTATATCTCGTGAGAGTGTGTTGAGCTCAATTGATTCCTCTGATTTGCTTCCTATTTAAGATGTATCTTTTAGCGGCTTAAAAGTTCTCCTGAGTTCCTCCAAATAACAAACTTGTAGTAACATAAGCCAGCTTGCTAAGCCACAGACTAAACACCCCAGAGCTATCAGTTCTTATTCTTATATTAAAATATAACCTGGTTAAAGTCCAGTCACCTACTTCTGATCCTGTGTCACCAGGTGGAAGACAGTACCAGGAGTACTAACCTGTCTCATTGGGTTGCTTGAACATTATTAAAAAGGGAAATTCTAAATAATTCTCCCAGCATAAAGCATTATACGAATGCTAAGTAAAAATGCATCAGTGATTTTAAAATATGGTGAAAGTGTGCTATAGCAGAGACTATAACAGCCTCTCACATTTTGTATTTACACTGGCAAGAATGATATTGTTGGCAGATAATCTTTGTGAAAGTAACAACAATAGTCAGCCAAGGACTTGCCTTGAATGTGGAAGCAAAGCAAGATGTCTTGGGTACTTCTGAAGTTGGCTCTCTCAACTACAATTTATCTCTAAGCCCGGCAGATACATTTAACTTGTATGAATTAGTTAAAATGGAGTGAATTTTACTCATTTACAACTTCGCCTAATTTTATGATTTGCTCTGTTCTTTAGGCACCTGGCACCTGACAGATTCTAATTTCAATATTTTAAAATCATTAGTAAGATTGCACTAAGCTTTACTTTTAAATGCTTGTAATCACTTGCTATAATCTGTTTCAACATTTTTTTTTAATTTTTAATATTTTTTGGCTGTAAAGAATGAATGAGAAGGAGCTTCCTTGCTCAGAATTTATCCAGAGCTTCTTTCACTAGAAAGATAAGAAACCTGAAAGTCAGCAAGCACAAACAACAGAAAACAACAAATTTGCATTTTCTAAAAATAACTATTGAAAATCTAGGATTAGATAATCCCTTTGCAAGAATAATTCTCCTTTAATGCCTCCTTTATGGTTTCTGAAGCTGACAGGTTCAAAAAGCATTTGATTCTGAGCTACATCTGTACAGAACATACTTACGAATGATGCTTTTTTCAATCACATGAGAGAGACCCTGCTATGACCCCATTCCACTCAACACCCAACTTCTCCAAACTGCATCAAGAATTCAGCCTTAGTAGAGAAGCATGCCAACAACACCAATGTAGAAAAAGTGGCAGACTGTGTCCACACTCTCTCCACAGTCCCACTCCCTCAAGCAGGGGAGAAGTGCTGTTCATTCATCATTTACAACTTGCTGCCATGATTCTGCAAAGTCAATACACAATCCTACCTTAAAGGGAAAAGAAAAGAAAATTGAATTTCCTCTAGTCTGTATACGCCTACCTATAGTGCAAACATATTTGTTTAAACATGTATATAATGTCTTCCTAAATTAGCATGCCTGCATATATACATGTCTTTAATCACTTGCTTTATACATATATGACGCACGTGAAATCTCATATATATATATGAGTTATATAAATGTGTGTACACACACACACACACACACTCATATATATATATATGAGATGCAAAATTCTGACCAAAAGTTTAAGATTAATTCTTACATTTCTGCTGAGGCTGGGGTATGGGAAGGACCATGCAAACGAGAGTCACAAGAAGTAAAATGTAGGCAGTTAGCAAGGTGTCCGTGAACTCTTTATCCCAGATACCACGCACCTGCCTGGAGAAGTTTGATTTTACCTGAAAACACAACTTAACTTTGTAATAAACAGTCTGACTCCAGTTTTTATATTTGGCTACTGACAGCTTTTAAGCTCCACAGCTTCTCTTCCCTTATCCGCACTGGCTGGGCAAGCTGCTAAGAAAGCCCAGGGCTCCCTCCCTTGGGGTCAGCAGGAAATTCAAGCATGAAGTCCCAGCCTTGTGAGGGAACCTTCATCCCAGCCCTACTTCCAAATCACAGTAAAAGCCAAGTCAATGTCCTTCCCTGCTCTCTCAAGCCATTTTCATAGGCGTTCACAAGCCTCCCCTGTCCTCCCCAGAAAGCCTCACTATGTGAGTGGTAAGGCTTTTCTTCCCCTCTTAGTGCATGTATGACATCAGCTTAACAATGAAACCAAAATTTGGTGTGGGTGACAAAGTCCACAGTGTCTCTGTGGTAGCCAGAATAAGCACCATCTAAGTGTGATCATTATTAATAAGGTAAACTAGGATTTGAGTCATTACTACTTTCACTGTTTAGTCCAGCATTTTTATCAAGGAAGTACTAGTAACCAGCATTTTATGACATTATTTATGTGAAACCGGTTGTAACTCTTTGATCATGATTATAGGAATAGGGCTCTAATTTGTCGCTGGGAGTATCACAAGTCCCTTGCCTAAAGTTCTCCAGATACCTTGGGAAATTTTACTGGGCAGCTTAGTATTTTTAATACCAACTCCTTACATTGTAAGCACACAAAGAAAAATAAATAAGATCAAAGGTTTAGTTAAATAAAATATAAAACTATCAAGCATCATCCCACACTACATCATAACCTGTCATAAATTTTTCTGTATCTAATTAGTAAATTAATTCCAAAGACGAAAAGGACCTTAATAAAACAAAGAGATGATTTGGGAACATCCAAAATCAAGAAAAATGGGTTTCTACCAAAATCTTAATCTGTTTCTGTCTTAATAAAAGCAAAACAAACTGATAAAAACTCAATAGGAAACACTTAGGAGATGCATAAGTGTCACCTGAGTCTTGGGCTAAGAGTAACTACCACAAAGAGAGGAGAATAAAAGGCAGACAGAAATTTATAAAGAGTTCACTCAAGTATTGTACTCTCCTGGTGGAAGGTGGGCTAGCAGAAGATATCTCCCTTCTTTGAAAAGACAATAGTGGTATTAAGTACACAAATCAGGATAATAATGATTAGTTTGCAGTTATGAGCATCACACAACTTTATGAATTGAAAATGATGTGTAAACTTAAGCACTGCGTAACTTGTACTTGTGACTGTTTCTATCTTTTCCACATCTTACATGGATCTCCTAAGAGGTCATGATAATTCAAGTCATACAAGAAGTTCAGCTTGATATAAGTTCTTTTTATTACCTTTTCATTTGTCTTCTTAAATACCTGTGCATGTTTGCAACAAGCAGATGTTGTATATTTGTAATGCAGAACTAAAAACAATAAATACAAGCATAATAGAGTCAATTTTGTCTAGCTATGAGAAGAGACTTTCTAATTAAATCTGCTCTACAAAGAAATGGGCTTTCTCAAAAAAGAATTGAACTTCCAATGCCTGGAAATACTCAGATAGAAGTCATCTGTCACGGGGTTGCAAACGGCATGTCTGCATTGGGAGGAAGATTGGAATACATGATTTGTAGGGTGTCTTTCCATTTATTTCTAAAATGTGATGACTCATTGTTCATGTGAACAGAAAAAAACATGTCATGAACATGAACATTATTTTTGTCCCCTTAAAAATTTTTTAAATCTCTTTTCCAAAGGAATTTTCCTAAGGCATGTGGTGTTGATCATCCCCTAGAGGAAAGACAAACTACTCAACCTTGATTTCTCCTCTCTTAAGACATAATTTCAGATTAAGAGCCAGGGGTAGGGGGATAGTGAGGAAAATAACATAGTTAATAAACCTTATAGCACAGCCAGCACCATCAATTCACCAACAGCTGCATATTGAGTAGCTATTGTGTTGCAGGCAATGCAGAAAATAAAGGATGTATAAACACAAAGTCCCTGGCTTCAGTGTCCTTGAAATATGTTTGGACAAATAAGACATAAAAAGTAAATGCTTATAAATAAATAAAATAGGCTGCAAACAGCCTGCCAGGGACTAGATCCAACCTGCATGGCTCATTTGGCTAACACTGTCTTTAAAATTTTTAACTTAGAATGGCATTAGGTAGGATATGCACCTTTCCATTCACCATGTTACCACTTCTCACTTTTTATACTGGCCCAACCCATACGTTGGCATCAAATACCTGACATCTACGTGCATTTGCATTTTTGGCATGCTGATCTACAACATGAAAGATGAAAAGCAATAATAATATAGATTGGCATATGGTTACTTTCAAATAAATATTACAAATCACAAATACTAGAGAGGTGAAGAGACTGGTGTGGACTGTCTTCTCCAAGACTTCATTTGAAAGGGAAAGTCTAATCTGAGTCTCAAAGAAAGGAAAAATACTTAAACCAAAAGAAGAGAAGCAACCCCAGGCATGATGACAGCAGAAAAAGTCAGAAGTAGAAAAGTACAAATGATAATTAAGAAGATGTGTTGAGAGCAGTACAGAGTAGAAGAAAAAGATGAGGATGGGAAGGTTTGATGAAATTGTAAAAGAGTTTGAAAGCCAAGCCATATTAATTAGAAGAATTAGCTAAAAGTGACAGAAGCCCAAATCAAGAGAGTTTAATCAGAACTAGGAATTCACTGGCTTCCCCAATTGATAAGTAAAGGGTAGAACTAAATTCAGATACAGCTGGATCCAAGCACTCAAATGACATTACCTACTTCCTTTCTTACTGTTTCCTTCTCACTCTTGCACTTACAAAAGGACTCTGAGTCCAGAGAAATGGGGTCCGGGGCCATATGCTGACCACTGTGGTCATAGGAAAGCAAGTCTGTTAACAAAAATGATGTTCTGGGCTCTGAGCAGTCATAATAAAGGAAGGGTTTATTTCCTTTATTGCTCGCCCAAGTTCAGGCTAGGGGAAGCCACTGATGTTTTTATATTGGAAAATGCTATGACCAAAGCATTCTCTTAAAAAGTCTGCATGATAAATTGAGGAAAAGATGAATGAACGTGGGGAGGCCAGTTGAGAGGCTCATCTGGTGGCCTAGGAATGAGAACATAAAGCTCAGATTAAAACAGAGGACAATGAGAAACATACAAATGCAAGAAATATTAAGGAAGACAAATCAATAGGATACGAAGATTGATTGGATATGGGAAAGGGAGATTTCAATGATAATTCATTCAATAGATAGTCATCGAGTGCCAATTCTGTTTTAGAGACTGCTCTAGATGCTGGTGAATAAAGTAGACAAGATATTTGCATCATAAAGCATACATTCTTCCAGGCAACACAAAAGAGAGATACATAAGCTGATAAGTAATATAATTCCAATTTCCAATAAATGCTCTGAAGAAAAAAAGTGTAAATAGCATAGAGAGAAGTGAGTGGAAGGTTCTATTTTAGATAGGGTCCTCTGAGAAGGCCTTTAAAGGAGGTAACACTGAAGCTAAGAGCTAAACGGTGAGAAGAAAGCAGACATATGAGGACGTGAGAAAGTATTCAGGCAGAGGACCAGCAAGTCAAGACTCCAAGACAGGAATGAACGTGGCAGAGTAGAGAGGCAGGAAGAAGACTCCTTGTCTGGAGAAGAGTGGACCAAGAGAGATGGAGAGGAGAGGCAATCAGAGCTGAGTAAGAGCCAGATCCGGCTGGGTCACCTAAGCCATGGAAGATACAGTTTAATGCAAATTGCCACAGAAATTCATTGGGCAGGGAAAAGGCAGGATCTCATTTGGGCAGTTCGCAGACCACCCAGGCTTCAGTGTACAGAATGGAGCATAGGTAAGAGTAGGAGCAAGGAGAACAGACACCAGGTTACCGTGGAGGTCCAGACAGGAGAAGCTGGTGGCTTCTGCTGGGATGTTGGCGGTGGAGATGATGTTAGATGGTCAGAAAAATCCCACATATTGTGCCTGAGTAAAAATGGCTTTACCATAAAGAGAAAAACAGACATGAACTGAAGAATGTCTTCATACTTAAACCTGAATGTATCTCCTACTCAGGATGTATAAACTGTTGGATTATATTCCCTTTACAGGAGTAAAGGCAGACAAGTGTTTCCTTCCAACTCTGTAAAGTGAGAAAAACGTGAGTTCTGCCTAAGAACTGCTTTTGACTAAAAGTTTTCACCAACAGTGGAAGACTGTTGACCATAGCTATTTCTGATCTGGGGAAAACCCTAAGGGATATCCGAAAGAAAGAGAAAATATAGGAAATGAACATAAAAAATAAATCAAAATGAAATATTTAAAAGAAAAATTATTTCACAGAGGAATTCTTGAAAACTTCATAGGGAAAAAAAAAGAGTGTTTTTGGACTCTGGCTTTGACAAATTTTGTACAATAACAACAAAAAAGACATGATTCCTTCTGTTTTCTTAACCTTATTCTTTGTATTGAACTTTTGGTGATTTCCCAGAACAAAATACATTACAGAGACATTTCTATGTAGCTATTTAAAGTGTAAATATGTACAGGTTTTCTGGATGGGATTTCAGCAGAACTTACAAAAGTAAAACATGTATATTCTCTAGTCTGCTAGTTCGTTATAGGAATTTATTCTTAAAAAATACATTTTTAAAATTTATTTTTAAAAAAGTTTATAATTTATATTAAAAGTTGTTAATTACAGAATTACACATATCCATTAAAACTCTGAAATAACCTAAATGCACAACAGTAGGGGATGAACATCCATGCCATCAATGAGTTTTCTGTATCCTTGTGTTAAGTACAAACACACATGGGCAGGATAAGAATCTGGGGAAATCCAATAGAACGGCCCTTCTGGAGTCTCACTGGATAAGCAAGACTCTTCAGCTAGCACCTCATTCATGAAAAAAAGTGAAATTCTGGCCTCATCAGAGGAATTCCCTGGATCATTTACCTCAGACTTCAAATTCCAGTTTTGAAATGAAAATAACCAATAAAAAGAAGAACCAAAAAATTAAAAATCCTGCAGAACTGTAAGCTCATCATTCAGAGATTAAAGCCAACTGGTTAGCACCTTGAGACCAAAGACAGAGCAGTTCTGTCAATCATATTTGTTTGCATTTTGATCCTGGAATCATCTGTGTTTTGCAATGTTGTTTCTCTCAGGCATTCCTTGGCTGATTCAGAGATCTATTGCTATTTTGTTCCTTGAAATGTCTAAAAATTATTACAGTCTCAGCCTTTATCAAGTTTAAAGAAGGGACCCAAGGAGCCACACAAAAAGGATAAAAAGAATGAGTTGTCAATGGCTGTTTCAGTTTCATGTTGCAAAAGAAAGAAGGGTTGAGGGAGGGAGGGAGGGAGAGAGAGAAGACAAATGCATTCAAAAATGAAGCACATTTTACGACTACCTTAAGGACTGTCTACGACACTGGTGCTCCCTCCCCATCTCCTTTGGGCCACTTCTGAATTATTTTTCACATTAATGGGAGAAATGAATAAATAAATGGCAGAAATTTTAATTGCTGATGCTAACCCTGAGTGCAATAATTGAGGCAGAGAATTTAATCTGATGGCTTTAGGTACTAAATCAAAAAAGAAAGGAAACACAATGTGTTTATATTTTTTCATTTTTAATTAGTGACTTCAAAGAATTTTAAAAATCTGAGTTTGGCCCCTCAAATATCCCATTTTAATTAGTTTCCAGATTTCTCTTACATTGTGAAAAATAATGTTCAGGCTTTATTTTCCTTTGAGTGACAAACAACTTCACGCATTGTGACAAAGCCCTACTTTAGAACTTAAAAAAATACAGATGTGTTATAAACAAGATTTACATGTGGGTGACTCTGGTTTAAAATCCGTTTAAAAGGTAACCATGTGCCCTTGGTTATGATGACATTTGTATCACACTCATTTGGAAAAATTCTCAAGAGACATCATTCATGTTTAACGAAACGCATTTGGTGCAATCAAAGCTGTATTTTAATGTTCTCATTTGCAGTATTGTCTCATAACATTGGCCTCTGTTTTGGAGGCTGAGAAAAAAGAAACAATCCAGATCCTATTTTTCTTTGCTTCCTCTGACACTTAGTAGTTTTCCATGATTATAAAATGGGCGTTTTGTTTCTTTATGCATGATTTAGGTTCTTGCCTGAAGACCACTTTTTACATCACTGAGTTTCCCATTCAAGGAATGAGAGGATAATAACTGCCATTGGATTGAACTCTGGGTCCATCTAGGTGTTTGAAGGGACATTTTCATCTTAATGACAAAAATGCATCCACCTCTCCTCCAGTTCTTACACTAAAAGGAAGACTGATATAACCAAAGATCCAAGTTCAATGAGGAATATAATCATCATTTAAGCTGTGTAAACAATTCTCACTCATATGATTGGGTTGCCAAGGACTTTTTGGTTGAATGAGAAATCACTCAAAGGTCACATTGTCCCCAGAGAATCATGGTAGTCAAGGAAATGAAAGTGACAGCCCGAAGTGATAGCAGTTTGACATTGGTTGAAGAATCTGAAAACTTCCATAGCATGGCTTGTGAGTATTTATTTTGGAATATGCAGTGGTGACTGACTATGGCCATTAGCTTTTTCCTGTTGTGATCTTCCTTTTTTCATTTTATGTGAGATTAATTTGTGACTGAGATTTATTAGCCTCAAGGAGGCTGCGGTTGATGAGATTTTGTGATATACTGCATAGAACACACATCAAGTCAAACAGAAAAGATGAAAAATTGAAATGATAAAGTTGTATTGCTAGCTTGTTGCTGAGGTAATTGAAGTCCCTTGTGTTGTGCTGTGTTGTGATGGGTAGAAATAAAATATGTACGAATTTATCTGGATCATACTTCTAAAGAAAAGGATGACAAAACATGTTCCCCCTCTATTTATGTGTTGAGAAAATCTCCCAAACCTTTGTTGACAGTGATATTGAGGCAAAATGTAAATAAAACCCATTCCGAATGAGCTCCAGAAGTGAAGCCAGCTCTGTGTTATCCATGGAAATATGCTAAGGGTTAGCATTGATCATTGAAATATGAGTATAATGTAAAAAACAACAAAAAAAAGGTGTTTTGTCACCTAGGTGAAACCACAGCTCCATATAATTTCTTTTTAACAAAACTGAAATAGGGCCGCAAAATTGATTCAATTTTCTGTTTTTTCTGAGATGGAGTCTCACTCTGTCACCCAGGCTAGAGTGCAGTGGTGCGATCTTGGCTCACTGCAACCTCCACCTCCCAGATTCAAGCAATTCTCCTGCCTCAGCCTCCTGAGTATCTGGGACTACAGGCATGTGCCATCATATCCGGCTACTTTTTGTATTGTTAGTAGAGACAGGGTTTCACCATGTTAGCCAGGATGGTCTCCATCTCCTGACCTTGTGATTGCTGGCCTCTCAAAGTGCTGGGATTACAGGTGTGAGCCACCGCACCCAGCAATTGATTCCATTTTTAACCTGACCAGCTTTCCCTCAGATGGAGATTCTAATTATCAATGAAATGCCTAAAAAATACATACTCACTAGAATAAAACATATATAGAAAAAGTAAGGGTCATGACATTTATGAGGCATTGGAGTATCAGCGGCACAATCACAGGGATCAGTAGCTCACTGATGTGTCCCAAGCTCCGGGAACTCTGCCGGCACAGGAAAGGTGTCCACTGGGACTTTGCTGAATTAACCAAGTGCATGCTCGATGCCTCACTGTGAAAATCTGACTGGTTGGCATGGTACGATCACAAATCTTTCTTTACCTTCCAGAGTCACCTGGCAGATACACGTGTCACATGAGGATCTGGTGCTTCAAAGAAGTCCCACAACACATGGCCAAGGATAATGGACCACAGAGCAATTTAGTGGGCACCCCCCCGCCAGGGTTGTAAAGATTCCAGAGACTGACTGATGTTCTCCCAGTGAAGCCCATAATGATATTCCAGGATGGTTCTACAAAATTCTATTTCTTTAGTTCACTCAAACACTTAACAGTGACCAGGTAATAGAGAACCTTCACAAGGTGATATGACTTGTCTGTGTCCTCAGCTTGAATTGTATCTCCCAAACCTCGACTTGAATTGTATCTCCCAGAATCCCCATGTGTTGTTGGAAAGACCCAGGGGAAGGTAACTGAATCATGGGGGCTGGTCTTTCCTGTGCTGTTCTCATGGTAGTGAATAAGTCTCACAACATCTGATGGGTTTATCAGGGATTTTTGCTTTTGCTTCTTCCTCATTTCCTCTTGCCATGTAAGAAGTACCTCCTGTCATGATTCTGAGGCCTCCCCAGCCGTGTGGAACTGTAAGTCCAATTAAACCTCTCTTTCTTCCCAGTCATCAGTATGTCTTTATCAGCAGCATGAAAACAGACTAATACAGTCAATTGGTATAAGGAGTGAAGCGTTGCTGAAAAGATACTTGAAAATGTGAAAGCAAATTTGGAACTGGGTAACAGGCAGAGGTTGGAACAGTTTGGAGAGCTGAGAAGAAGATAGGAATATGAGGGAAAGTTTGGAACTGCCTAGAGATTCATTGAATGGCTTTGACAAAAATGATGATAGTGACATAAACAATAAGGTCCAGGCTGAGGTGATCTCAGATGGAGATGAGGAACTTGTTGGGAACTGGAGCGTAGGTGACTCTTCATATGTGTTAGCAAAGACACTGGTGGCATTTTTGCCCTGCCATTGAGATTTGTGGAACTTTGAACTTGAGAGAGATAATTTAGGGTATCTGGTGGAAGAAATTTCTAATTAGAAAAGTATTCAAGAGGTGACTCGGATACTGTTAAAAGCATTCCATTTTAAAAGGGAAACAAAGCATTAAAGTTTTGAAAATCTGTAGCCTGATGATGCAATAGAAAAGAAAAAAAAAACATTTTTTGAGGAGAAATTCAAGCTGGCTGCAGAAATTTGCATAAAAAGCAAGGAGCCTATTATCAATCCCCAGGACCTTGGGGAAAATGTCTCCAGGCCATGTCAGAGACTTTCATAGCAGCCCCTTCCCTCACAGGCCTGGAGGCCCAGGAGGAAAATGTGGTTTCCTGGGCCAGGCCCAGGGTCCCCATGCTGTGTGCAGCATAGGGAGTTGGTGACTTGTGTCCCAGCTGCTCCAGCCATGACTGAAAGGGGCCAATGAATAGCTTGGGCTGTCGCTTCAAAGGGTGGAAGCCCCAAGCCTTGGCAGCTTCAACGTGGTGTTGAGCCTTCAGGTACACAGAAGTCAAGGATTGACGTTTGGGAACCTCTGTCTAGATTTCAAAAGAAATAGGGAATCGCCTGTATGTGCAGGCAAAAGTTTGCTGCAAGGGCGAGGCCTGAATGGAGAACCTCTGCTAGGACAGTACACAATGGAAATGTGGGGTCAGAGACCCCACACAGAGTCCCTACTGCGGCACTGCCTAGTAGATCTGTGAGAAGAAGGCCACCATCCTCCAGAACCCAGAATAGTAGATCCACCGACAGTTTGCACCATACACCTGAAAAAGCCGCAGGCACTCAATGCCCGCCCATGAAAGCAGTCAAGAGGGAGGTCATTCCCTGCAAAGCCACAGGGGTGGAGCTGCACAAGACCATGGGAACCAACCTCTTGCATCAGCACAACCTGGATGTGAGCTGTGGAGTCAAAGGGAATAATTTTGGAGCTTTAAAATTTGACTGCCCTGCTGGATTTCAGACTTGCATGGGCCTGTAACCCCTTTGTTTTGGCCAATTTCTCTCATTTGGAATGGCTGTATTTACCCAATTCCTGTACCCTCATTGTATCTAGGATGTAAGTAGCTTGCTTTTGATTTTATAGGCTCATAGGTGGAAGGGACTTACCTTGTCTCAGAGGAGACTCTGAACTTTTGGATTAATGTTGAAATGAGTTAAGAGTTTGGAGGACTGTTGGGAAGGCATGACTGATTTTGAAATGGATGTGAGATTTGGAGGGGTCAGGGATGGAACAATATGGGTTGGCTGTATCCCCACCCAAATGTCAACTTGAATTGTATCTCTCAGAATTCCCACATGTTGTGGGAGGGACCTATGGTGAGGTAACTGAATAATAGGGGCCCATTTTTTCTGTGCTATTCTTGTGATAGTGAGTAAGTCTCACAAGGCCTGATGGGGTTATCAGGGATTTCCGCTCTTGCTTCTTCCTCATTTGCTCTTTCTGCAGCCAGGTAAGAAATGCCTTTCACCCTCCCACAGTGATTCTGAGGTCTCCCAAGTCATGTGGAACTGTAGGTCCAATTAAACCTCTTTCTTCCCAGTCTTGGGTATGTCTTTATCAGCAGCATGAAAATAGACTAATACACAGGGTTAAGCAAAACACAGTCTGACAGTGTCTTCTCCATCCTTTATTGACCTGCTATTCTCACATAAGTGAAATGAGGTTTAAGTCAACAAAATGCCTTGAAGAGTAAAAACTAAAAGCATGAAAGGAAACTCTGAAAGAGGTTTATGAAAGCAGATGTGCTTCATTTTGATGAGTGAGGACTATAAAAACTGACAGTCTTTCTGAGACTCCAGATTTTGGAGGGGGCAATGGGAAGAGGTCTTTTTTGTGCAAATGGGAGTCATTTCCTTTCACTTCAGACTGCCCTCCACATAACTTTTGCAGCAAACCAGGGTCTCTAGCCCCAAAGGGTGTCTACTTCAATGCCTCAGGGAAAACTAACCTGGGAAGAATCCACCTTAACAGCCTTAACGTGGGAAGAATCCACCACTGTTTTAGTACCTATTTATTTTAGTCTTTCTCACAACAGCCTATGCTCCAAAAGGCACCTGGAATATACTTCATATTTCTTGAATAAAGGTTCAGCTTGCACCAAAGTGCTCCATTACAGTTCTGCTCTCCCTCAAGACAGCTCTGATGACAACAAGGAATATCTAAGACCCTTTTCTCCATTAATCTCTGAAAGGACATCTAAGTCTCAAACTGCCCCAGACAGAAGAAGCGTCTCACAAGTAGAGGAATGGCTAAAAGTGCTGGTTTCGGAAATTTATTAGCCAGGCAACCTTGGCAAGTCACCTAATTATTTCAAGATGTATTCTCCTCTTACATTAATTGGAAATACCACACACAAATACCCACCTCCAAAGGCTGCTGTCTGGATTAATACATGGAAGATATTTAGCACAAATAAAGTACTGATCCATGCTACAGCTTGTGTAATCCTTTAATACATTATGGTAAGTGAAATAAACCAGTCATATAAGACCACATGTCATATAATTCACTCATATGAAAGCCCAGAATAGAGACATCTATAGAGATAGAAAGCAAATCCGTGTTTGTTTTGAGTTGGCAGAGGGATGAAAGGATGGGAAGGAATAGCTAAAGGGTAGATTTGAAAAAAAATTCTAAACTAGATTGGTGATGGTTGCACACATCTGTGAATATACTAAAACCATTGAATTGTACACCTTCAATGAGTGAATTATTTGGTATATAAATTATATTTCAATAAAGTTGCTTAAAAAGATACTTAACACGGTGCCTATCACACATTAAATATTTTAAAAATGCCAGCCAGTATTATGTATTGATTCACTAAACAGATATTTATTAAGATCCTATTATAAATCAGGCACTGTCCTTCTTGTTCTTCTTACAACTTTTTACCAATTATACATTTTAAACTTTTGTATGTGTATGAAATACGCAAAGGTTTTATTATTGCAAGAAAAGTCCAGAATGCTGTCGTGACTAAAATGCCTCACTTGAAAAGATAAAATTAATTTTGTGACTAAAATTCTTTAGGTATAAAGTTGTTACCTGAGATATAGTCAAAACAACCCTGCAACCACATAAGTATCTTAAGAATACCAACAAAAAAAGTTTTCATTGATTTAAAACTAGGCAATTTATTTATAGTCAACTTAGAAAGTTTTCCAAATGAGAAATACATAATTTAGTGACAGCAGAACAGTTCTGTGTTCCTGTGGATTTGAGCATTTCATATTTAAGCATCACATAAATGTGCTTTGAATGGTTTAAATCAAATAGCAAGTTCTAAAAGCCGTATTTGCAACTCAGAAGACATTAGACAATTATTCTAAGTAGCTCTAAAGATGCCATTGTCCCTACAATATTTCCCATGGATTTTCTAAAGCAATGAAATTATCCTTCCCCTTGCCCTTTTCTCCATCCTCAACTCCCTCATTTCAATTTTCCAAGAAAGACCACGGATAAAAGGCAAAATAATAGATTTATAACCAAAAAATATATAGCAAAGAAAAGGAAAAGATAGAACTCTAAAAGCTATGCCTAAATGGGAAATTCTTTTACCAAAATAAAAAATGGATCTACTTTGGCAAATGCAGAGATTTAAATGGTGTCGGGTGATGCCAAGTTGGTGTGTGTGCCAGCTGGAAGCTGCCTTCACCATAATTGTGGCCTTAAGCACAAAACAGAACAAAGAAGCAAACTGACAAGCCAGTTCCCCGGCAGCCAGGTTTCCCTCTGGAAATCCTAACTTCTTTGTTTCTCCTTTCAGATAAGTAGGCTGCCCATCAGAAACCAGCGAAGAATGGAACGCATTGAGGACCCCTGTAACCTGATTTCTCCTAGAAAGATTGACTGAGATCTTGGCTGCAGGGGCTGGAACCCAGGTAGAAAACGTAAGTCTATGCTGGTGCAGGATTTTTATTTTAAAATAATGCCCCGTGGGTGTCCTCAATTCCTCCATAAACACACCAAAGTTTTGTTCATTCACACTGTTTACTACATCACCAAAAGTCATTGCAAAACTGGGGGAAATCACCCTGAAAATAAAGTATTCTAGGAAGTATTTTTAACAGGCAGGTGTATTCAGGATTCCTTCACAAGCACAGATTCTGAAGTGAACCAAAGTAAAGAAATTTGAAAGGCTGAAAAAGCAGGAATTCACTCAAGGCTTATTACCAAATTTCCATGAGGACCTCACTACTATCTCTACTCCTCGAACACCTGGCTAACGTATACTGCTGTATTAATGATGTTGCAAATTTAAATAATTGAAAATTTTCAAATTATTACAGAAGAACACTGTCGGTTTTCTTTTTATACCAATATATACTTTTAAACCAGACTATATAAAGCAAATTCATCATTATCATCATATCATCATCACCACCACCACCAACACCACCATCAGCATCACAAGTGATTTTTTTCCTTCTACAAAACTTTGATGAATTAAATTTCTTATATTACCAATAATACAACTATGTCCTTGTAGACACAACTAGACTTACCTTAATATATTTGTCAGGAATTCTAGGCAAGTATCTGCTTGCTATGTTTCTAGGTCACTAGCGCCACCCTCAACTTCTTGAGGAAAATAACTGTGTCTTGTTACTTTTTATCCCTCTGGCCTCACACAGTGTCTGGCACAGAGTATCGATTCAGAAATTGTTTGTGAGATAAGTGAATCACCACTTGAGTTAATAATGTATACTCGGTCTAGTTTCAGAGATCTATGACCATTTAAAACAACTTCTTTCATAGTCAGTCTAAATCATTACCAAGATTTCATGGACTGATAACCAAAAAAAAAAAATCACTGAGAAGGGAACTTCACTTTGCTTTCGTCTTAAATAGGTTTTGTTACTTGCTGGGAAAGAGGAAAGTCATTAAATGATCACTTGCTCCATTTCAGGAAAATATTTCCTGTTACTTTGAAGATTCAACTATAATGAGAATATCCCAGCTGGGTCTTAATGTCCCCCAAAATTGCACTTGCTCACCATTTCCCACTTGCTCTGAGATCCAGAACCCCCGTGTGGAGTGAGCCCAGATGACAGTAGATAGAAATTCAGACACATGCCCTTCCTATTTGCTGGCAACCAATGCCTCTAGCAGTGAGCCTAGGTTGGATGGAATGAGTGTCCAAGGCTCCTGACAGTTGCTGGACTCGTTCTCTTTCTCTCTGTTTCTTTCACATGCTTCATTCTTTGCTTTCTGTTAAGGATATGTATTGACTTTGTGAAACCACTGCAGTGAGCTGTAAATGATGCATTTAATGAAAAATCCTTGCCTTGTGCTCTGAGAGAGAACACAAACAATGTCGTGCAATCATGGCTGGGCAGTGAGGGGTGTTGTAATATCACATTCATCTGTTCCACCATCAAGACAAATGTGCCAATTGGAAATATTTCAAAAATATATAGTAAAAAATATTAACTAACATTTTAATCTATTCATTATTTGTTGTTTCTCCTGTCCCTGTGGCAGTAAAGCTTTATTCTTAAAGACTGGTTTCTCTTTTGTCTGAATGTCCCAAATCCTATATCCTAAAAGAAATGAACAAAAGGATTTTGAAAGATTACCTTTTTTGGAAGGATTATATTAAAATTTTGATGTTCTGCAGAGTGCTGTACTTACTGCTACCGTGCTTATATCTCAACGTTGAATTTAAGGTTATTGAAAAGAATATTTTTCTTCAAGTTTCTCTTTCTTTTTTTCTCTGTTTCTTGCTTTAAAAACAAACAAAATAAATAGGATTTGGACTTTTCTAACAATGCCATGAAATACAGCCTGAGTGACAAAGTCCAATTGAAAGAGGCACTTGCCAGTCACAGTAAAGTCTCATGGCAGAGTCTGGTCCAAATAAGACTGGAGTCAGTGACCAGGGCCCCGGGGTTCCTGCGGTGTGGTTTACACTAGTGGTGAAGGAAAGTGCTGTCACTTGATTTCATATTTTCCAAGAAGACCACACACAATGCCCTGGCACACCATGTGTGTGTTTCCTGCTGTAGCCTGATTCACAGTTCACCAGCTGGTGTGTTAAGAGGCGCCCTCCATCACTGAACAGCCCTGAAACAACATCCACCTGGTGCAGCCAATGACAGCCACAGGCTAAGCTGCCTGCAACTCTTCCAGCTTGCCCTTCTCCTACATCCTGCCGATCTGGAGCTTTGCAGGCTCAGAGAGAAGAGCTGGCTCAGTGATAACAGCCAGCGGGTGCATATGCTGGCCCACCCCCCAATCGAGCAGGCTGTCTCGGTTTCCCTTGTGTGAAGCAGAAGTCACAAATTAACCAGTTGACTTGTATTCACATTACTCGAGACACTGCCCTCCCTGGAGACAGTTTCTTCCTGTAATGCTCTAGTTTTCAACTACTTCCTCCTCTAATAGGATATCCAAACTCCAGCCTAATGATTTGTTTTAATTGGCATTATTATTCACTACATGAATGAAGGGACAAACTTTCTAGAGCACTATCACTAATGCACAGACTGGGTTTGATTTTCTTACTTTTTTTTTTTTTTTTTTTTTTTTTTTGCCTCATCTGTCCACTAGAGCACATTTCCAAGTAAAAACAAAACTATTCTCTATGTGATACCTAAAGATTAGGTCAAGTATGATGAAAAAAATTAACTAGTCAACTATGGTTTGTGTGTCACATCTATAAAAATAGCTAGTTGACAGGATTTTGTTGTTATTTATTATTTTGGCTTCACATTGACACAGTGTGAGTTTTAGAAATGGTTACTCATTTTTTTCTATTTATGTCTAATTTTGACAGGTTTCCTGGATTTTCCAGAATGGCATGCTGTACCTCCACGTATCCTAGAGCATATCTGAGCCTTCTGAGAATCCTAATTAAAATTGTAGTTAGAAAATCATACTTTTAAGCATATCTCATCATAGAAATGTTAGCATGTGTAGATTCATACATTATGACTAGAGTCCTATTCATTCCGAATATTGTAGAATTCCTTATAAGATTTTTATTTAAATGACTCCCTCAATTCCCTATAACTGAATAAATTATAAAAATAATTCACATACAAGTTGTAGATCCATAGTTTCTAAAACTATATTTCCAGAAATATGCCATATCAACTTCTTGTAAACTCAATATGCTCATATCTCGTTTATTTATTAAGCACCTGTTTTATCTTTACTTTTCTATTGGTTGTATTCATCTTACTGGTATTTTTAGAGTTTCGTGTCATTCATAATCTCTCACATTTAAGCTATATGAGATTGAAGAGACCTTATCACCTCAAATCTTGTTTTCTCTTTCTTTTGGTCATTGCTAGTTGCCTCTTCTGTCCCTGATAATTTTGGAGCCTGTGTGACTCCAAAAATATTTTGCTGTGTGATATTTGGGCTGGTGAGATGTTGCCGTCACTTCCTCCTTACGCTCCCTTCCTGGATGAATTCGATCTCCTTGGAAGCATTATATTGACTTTATGCAGAAACCTGCTGTATGAAACATCACATATGTAACTCCAATACTTTGCCCTAGTTTTTTTGTTTCCCGAAGTATTTTAAGGATGATTTGAATGTTCTCACTCTAAGTCCATCATGTAAGTACAAATCTTCTTTGATACTCTTCTGTAACATTTTGATGGTTTTCTTTGTAAAAACTCAGCCTTTATCTCTCCTGGACCATCATGTTCCTTACCACATCCCTACCTATCTCTTTTTGCTTTCCAAAATATTTTTCTCCTGCAGAGACTACCTTTCCACCAGGCAGGTAAAATAAGAAGCGTGTCCCCCAGTTATTGCATGCTACCTTCTTAACAGAGAATCATACAAAACCCAGTAGCAACTCACTACAAGTTACGGCTTGTAGCAAAACTGGGCATTAAATTTGCCTGGATCTCCCATACGGAAGGCATGTTCAGTCAACATAAAATTTTCAACAAATTTATTGCGTGAGGATTACAGATAAGAACTTTTTCACACTGGAGTCACAGAAGATTAGCACCAGATAACAACTTAAACAAACTGCTACTCCTAGACCCCAGCAAAAATACGATTGGAAGACATGTTCTTCAAACTTCAGACAAAAATAATGAGTAAAGAAAATATTCCAAATCCAGCTGTTTTTTGCTTATGTTCTTTACTGTGTTCTCAAACAATGGCTTGTAAATACTCAATATCTATTTTTTCTGCATCTTTATTTCCACTTCTATTTAATTTTGTCTCTTTTTTCATGCTAAACTCCATGCCCAAACTCTTCCTGTCTACCCTTACCCTTACTGAATGGATTTTTACAACTTCCCATTTTCTTACCTCTTTAGAATTTTTCCCTTTGTTTGAGGATCACATAGTCCATTTTCCTGGCATAACCCTTACATTTCAAATACTTTTTTTCCTCCTTAATACAGGTGGAGCATTGTCCATGTATGTTAACATAAGATAATGTTTGTTTTTAACCAATTTACAGTTTACTTCAATTACAATTTACTTGCCTCAGTGAAATAACTGTTTGTTTCTCTAGTTTAACCCTTAAAAAAAATCCACAGTATGAAAAAAGCTATGACACACATCTTATTCCCATAATTTTTTCTTATCCACCATTGAGAGTAAAGATGGATGCCTTTCACTTTTGTATAGAGACTCTTCATACATTACAGCAACTTGGCTCACACGGCTTTGAATGATCTTGAAGAAAAAGTGTGTTTGCTGTAACCAAAAGCTGTTCTCAGTCTAAAACTAATAAAATTTCCTCTTTGGCACCTTCCCTTGGTTTTTTTTTCCTAAGACTAACATCAGTCATCTGTCTTCTGCCACATAAACTAGATGTGTGGAAGTGCTTAGAAACCTGTTTAATACTCTTTGGTCTTGCCAAGCTCCCCAGCAGCCAGAGTTCTCCCACAAATTCTGTAATCAGTGCTTGAAATATCCGTGAAATCAAGTTCTAAGACTGCCTTCTCCTTCTCTCTGCTGGTCTCCCATGTGCTTTTAAGAACTATGAATATTTGTTCACCCAGGCTTCAAAAATGCATTTAAATTAGAAAAGTTTAATATCTCTAAGGACTTGATGCACTGCTAACTTTGAGAAGCACAAACACAATATTTCAAAAGAGGCCATCAATAATGATGTTCTTTATAGAACTGTTTTAATGGCAGGAAACTAATTGGCTTCCTTTAAAACACACACAAACACACACACACACACACACACTCTCTCTCTCTCTCTCTCTCTCTCTCTCTCTCTCTCACATACTCAGACCGTCCTGTGTTATCCTCTCTTGGCAATTATTCCTATCCTGCAAGCTAGGAGAATCTGGGCTTGGTTTTATGAACTGAGCTGGGTTTCACTAAATGAATGGGATCAGTGGGATGATCAGGAGAGAACCAAAGATCAGGTGACTCTGAAGGAACCTGTATCAGGACATCAAGGCCCAGCCCACCCTCTTATCATAGAGAATCTGCCTCTTTTCTTCTCTTGGAGGCTGAGGGTTTCTTTACCATTAACTGCTTCACTTCTCTAGTCTTTCCTCCATCATTTCTCCACCTCCTTTAATCTCAGAACATAGCTCTCCCTGCTCTTGAAACAGTTCTTAAAAGTGCTTCATTATTCACAGCTTCTCTTTCAGCACCATCCAATCCATTTGTTTTCCTCTCCAGCCACGCACCCCCTTTAAGGCTGGAAAATCACATGAATTTCCCTTTGCTTGACCTCTTTTCTTTCCCAATCAACTTTATCCTATGTATAAATTCTTCCTTTATTTGTTTCTTGATTTCTATTATTCTTGCTCTAATTTATTTGTTTTTGTACAAATTAATTACTTCATTGATAGCCTTTAGTCTCATTTCCTGCCTTGTAACTATCCTCTCTCTTGCTTAATTAAGACATGCTTCATCCCTTGATGATCTTTTTAAATGGAGTTTCTGCTTATAATTTTTTATTTCCACATATTCTAAAGCGAATTTATTTCTCCTACATAGACCTGAACTAGAATTTTCAGATTTTGAAAATCAATTTGACTGTTATCTTAAAATTATAAGGAAAAAGCAGTCATCATTCAGATGTTGGATACATACATACATACATACATACAGATGTTGTTAGATGTTTTTCAAAAAAATATTTATTTACTGTCTCTGGTAGATACGGTGTTAGGCATTTGGGCTATACTGTTGACAAGTGGAGACCGACTCTCCACTCCAAGAGCCTTTAAGGTTTACTCTGGAACTAGGTGTGCAAAGAAACAGATGCATCCGTTGAAGCTGCACCACCATGAGCAGTCCAAGAACCCTCCATAAGTAGGAAGTGATCGAAGAGGTCCCAACAGGAAGAGGAAAGTGAAATTGACAGAGGAGACAAAATTTGCCAAGCAGCCAGCTGAAGAGCAGCTGGGAGAGTGGACAGAAAAGGGCCTTTCAAACAGGAAAAGGAAAACAACAAAAACCAAAACAACATCTTCCAAGTTATAGAAGAGCAGAGGGCACAATATTTTTAGGGAATTACATGTGCTAATTGCCTTTACAGAGATAAAAATCTGATAATTAAGCCAGCCTGTTAGCAACAATAGCCCCTATTTATGGAAAATCCACTCTCTGTCCAGCAGTTCATGGTATCTTACTTAGTCCTAACAACTTTACACTAAAGACATTATTCCCATTTTATGGATGACGAAACAAGGGCATGAAGATTTTTTTAAAATGTATCCAAACTCAACTAGCTAATAAACGGTGATGTTGGGAACTCATCTGTGTATGATTCCATAACCTGCACTTCTTCCACTGCACAAGTATCTCTTCCAATTTTCATTCTGTAGATGTATGGGAGGCAGCATACAATTTTATACAAAGGAAAATCCTGGTCTTATTTGCAGAGAAATAGTTAAGAAGAGATGAATTGTAGATAGGGAGTCCTTTATGCAGACTATTTTAATAATCTAGCAAAAAAAAAATAAGAACATTAATTAAAATAGGCAGCTATCAGGATAGAAAAAGAAAATGTAGCTCCAAAAAATAATTAGGAATTAGAAGGAAAAGACCATAATGACTGGCTGAGTGTTAAGGAAAACGAAGAGGGATCGTTTCAAGAATGTCTCCTGGATTTCTGAGTTGTGCAACTTGGTCAGTTGTGCCCCCTAATATAGAGGAGAGTGGAGTGGGACAAAATTTGAATGAATTTGAGTTTTGGCCAATTTGTCTATGGAACAGGCTAAGGTGTGCTACAGGCAGGGAATTAGGTGGAGGCTCAAGACTGAGGTCAGAGCTAGAAATTAAAGATGCAGGTAGTATGTGTTTGAAGCCATGGGAAGGTAGGATATTGGCCAGGAGGCATATGAAGTGTGAAAAAAGACACATAAAGACAGACTAAGGAGTGAGTAGAGAAGATAGGCTGATGGAGTCTAAAAGGTTTCCATCACTGCAGGAAGAGAAAAAGAGGAAAGTGGAGTTGGAGAAACAGTGATTACTAAGACAGCATGGTCATAGCAGTGGCCAGGGCATTCCCCAATGAGGATGGCACCTCTGGTTCTCAAGCTCTGTGTAACCCCCTCCCCCGAATGGGAGCTAAACTGAGCAGCTCTCTTCCCACTAACAGAATATAGCAAATGTGAATGAGGTTAGATTATAAAAAGACTGCATTTTTGCCTGGGGCTCTCCCTTAATCTCTCTTCAATCACTTGTTCTTGTGGAAGCCAGCTGCTACGCCTTCAGGCAGTCTTGGGAAAAGGGAAGCCGGCTTCCAGGTTAGCACTCTGGGAGAGGCCATGTGGCAAGATACCAAGGCCTGCCAGCAACCATGGAGAGAGTCAGAAACAACACTCCACCAGCAGAGCCTTGAGCTGGCTGCAGCCCTCCACCAACAGCTTAACTCTTACCTCATGAGACTCAGAACCAGAACCGCCCTGCCAAGCTGTTTCTAGATTTCTGGTGTACAGAAACTATGAAATAATAAATGTTTGTAGTTGGTTTGTAAGCCACCAAATTTGGGATAATTTGTGTGCAGCTATAGATCACTACTATAATAACCCTGCAAATGTAGCCCCAAGAGCAAAGATAGGATGATAAGGGCCCCCGCACACTCTGCAGTCACAATTTATATTTGTTGTTATACATACATCTCTCCATTTGGGGAGGTCATGTATCATTTCGTTAATATATTTTGGCCTCTAAATAGGTGGATAGGTATGCATTAAGAAGCAATTGAGTGTCATGGTAATGGGCATAGACTGAAATCAGAACACTTGGACTCCATTTCTTGCTTTAGCTCTTACTACCTGTACAACATTGAGTGTGCTGTTTTTCCTCTCCGCCTTTGATGTCCTTATTCACATGAAGGACGACAATAGCAGCACCTCTTAGAACTGTCAGAAGGAATACATGAATCAGTGCATATGACTCTTAAAACAGTTCCAAGGGCATTGTAGACAGTCAACTTAACTACAACTATTATTATTGTGGCGGGGTGGGGTAGTGAGGTGGATGTATAAAAAGAAAAAGAAAGAAAGAATTCAATCTATTTTCTTATATTGACTAAATTGTCACCTCTATTAGTCACTCTTTATTTTCTATTTGTTCACCTTTTCCCCCTGAGATACAAGTCCTTATTCAATACATTCACAAACATGACCTTTTTTTTGTTCTTGATTCACTTTCATATAAGCTCCTTCCCAGATTTCATCTCATGTATCTTTAGGACAACTATTCATCTAACCATAACCGAGCCCTAACCAACCCACCCCTAACCCCAAGCTTTATCATATTGACAAGTGTTATAAAACCCCACACCTATGTTCTTAATATGCAGAAACCCCCACTTCATACTGCACCCTGTTTTTCAGGCTACATCTTTGCCTGGTGTTGCCTGCTGAAACCCTCCAGGAGCAGGCTTCACTCACTTCTTACTTGCCTGAGCTACTTGCTTTAAAATTGTATGAATGCACAGAGGACTTTTCTTAGATCCTCAAGGCCTCCTCCACCTTCTCCTACTTATCCTAGGGAATACACTAGTTCTCTTCTCTCATACTCTTACCTCTGGGGTTTGGGTCCCATGTTCTATGGATTAGTCATTCTCATGGTCTTGGATCTCTCTGCAGTTCACGCCTCTAGAAGGCCTGTTCACTTCTTTCTTCCACTACGGACTTGTCTTCTGGGGCAATGGATTGTCATGTCTGTCGTTGAGCAGGGCTGTCTTAATCTCATGCTGTTGACAGCTCTTCTGACTAATCTCTATAATACCCCCTCCCCATTTCCCATCCTCTCTGCATTTTGCCTTCTGTCTTCCTTGCTCCCCCATCCTATCTTGCCTTCCACCTGTAGGTGGCGTCCATGCACCAGTGAGGGCAGATGGCGCCGGTTTTGTACCTCGGTCTCCCCCTGGCTGGGCTCAGACAGCAGGGAAGATCTACCCTTCTTCCTCAGAGACTCTCCATCCACATAAAGACATCCTGGGCCTTTGTTCACCACACCTGGAAGGCTTCCACTAACAGCATATTTACTGGAATAATTTCTTAAGCTGCACCTACAATTTGTTTTTCTTTGGAGTCTGGTAAAATTAGCTAACCTGTCTCAGCCTGGCTGTCCTCATCTGTGGGGATAAGTGTGGCGGCCATCTTAAATGGCGGTGGTTTGACAGACTATTATTTCATCTTAAGTGATATAACGTATGTAGTTGCTGGGTACAGTTTCTGGCACACGGTAAACACGTAGTAAATGCGTTACTATCACTGTTGGTGTCATCCTCAACATCATCAGCCGCATCATACGCAAACCCATAGTCCTTTGCTCCTTAGGTGAAAAATTCCTGGAATGTGGTTTAACTCCAGCTTCTCCCACAGTTATAGTTCTATATCCCCAAATCTGTATTTTTCCTTTCCAAAAATATCACCATCCCTAAAGAAGGCCTGATTGTTTCAATCCCACTGCTTTATTTTTGGAAAGAATGGTGAGAATTTTTAGTCCTAAACATGCTAAATAAAACCACAAATTTCTTCTAAGAGTCCTGTCCCTTTTTCTCCTATACATTCTCCAAAATAAATCTATTTTCTCTATTGATCTAAAGCTCACGTCAAACTTCTTACTGAAAAAATGTTTGATTTACTGAAAAATATTTCCCTTGGGTACCTGCTAATGAAATGGGAGGGTACCCAGCCACATAATCTCTTGTTGGACAACTCTTCTAATCTTTTGTAAAAAGAATCCTCGTAACAACAACAACAACAACAACAAAAACACCTTGAATGACATGTTACGATGCTCTCATCCTCTTTCACAAACTTCCTAGATTTTCTTTCCTTCTCTATTTATTCTATTTATTTTTACTTATGGACTATATGAAAGGCAAAACAGATAAACTAGCCATTAGGATTTTAATCATTTCCTTCCTTTCTTCTCCTCATTCTATTTTCCCTTACCCTTATTCACCCTCACCCAGCTCTTCCACATTTCTGCTGTCTCTTCCCTTCCAGGTTCTCATTGCAGTGGACTCTAACCATGCTAAAAAGTCATATCCAAAATTCTCTGTTTTAGCACACACTACTCATGCAGATTACTGACCCCAGGAGGTTGTAAGAATTGGACATACTCTTGGCTCTAACTGCCTCTGTTGGCATCTTAGACTCTCGTTGCAATTGAGATGACATCTGCAACCTCTTCCTGGTATATCTCTCACAGATGGATCTGTTTTGAGCTCCTAACCATCCTGGGAGGTAGTTTGATCAGATGTCAGATTATAAATTAGATAACACAAGAAAAGAAAAAAATTTGCCTGAAGTCCATTTGACATAGAGAAACTGGGATAAATTTACAACCCCATTACTTTCAGAGGTAAGCTCTTTTCTAATTACGTTAAAAAAAAAAAAAGTCCTTTCCAAATATTCACAATTGGATGGTTCAGTGCATGCTGCCTGTGTGTGAAAAACATTTCAATTTCCAATATTTTATCCCTCTCCCCTCTGTGTATCTCACACCGACAAAGCCTGCTCCCTCTTGTAAGAACAAGAATCAGACTAATTGGCTCTGTAGAGTTGATTTGGTTTACGAATCCACATGATTCATGAATATGAATCACCTAGTATGCACATGGAGAGGAATAAATGGTGTGACTTTGGGCAAGTGCCTTTGACTCTCAAGTTTAATTTTAGCAATAATCAAATGAGAAAGTTAGATATTTGACCATCTCTAAGATCCTTTATATTAGAAAAATTTGTAATTTTATTATTTTACCATCACAAATTATATTAAGCAAAACGTTTCAATCTCCTTTCTTGATGATGATAATAAAAAGCATAAAAGCACGAGAATATTTATGTCTTTATTAATAACAGTAACAAATATCACTTGTTCTCACTCATGTGGGAACAAAAAAAAATGATTTCATAAAGGTAGCTAATAGAATGCCAGTTACCAGAGGATGGGAAGGGTGGAGGAGAGGGGAGAATGAAGAGATATTGATTAGGTTACAATAATACAGTCAGATAGAAGAAATAAGTTCAGGCATTCAATCGCATAGTAGAGTGATTATAGTTAACAAGAATTTATTATATATTTTCAAAATAGCTAGAAGATTTAGAATGTTCCCAACATAGAGAAATGATATGAGGTGACAGATATCCCAATTATCCCAATTTAATCATTACACATTGCATGTATATATCAAAATATAATCTGTAGCTCATAAATATGTATATTATGTATCAATAAAATATAATAACAGTGGGTAATTGCTAATGTATGTTTACTCTGTGCCAGGATGTGCTAAGCAATTATCATGGATTGTCTAATTAAACCCTCATAAGAACCCTATGAGTTATGTACTACTATTATACCCACTTTACAGAGGAAGAAACACAGGTACAAAGTTAACTAAGTTGCTCAAGGTCCCTGGCAAGTAGCTGAGCCCAGATTCAAACTTAGACTGGGAGAACCCTCAGGCAGCCTTCTTAGCCACTACATTTGACTATCTTTGCTTTTCTAATGCTTTCCAATGACTAAGAAATAGATAAACAGTGGCTATTAATTTCCCAGTGTTATACAGTATTAATCCTCTAATTTAGGCAATCTGCAACTTTCCCTTTGATGGGTTATCAATAAGCATATTGAGAGCTGTTTCTGACAATTAGTTGTTGCACAAGAATTTCAAAATAACGTCAAGAATAACAAAGAGTTTTTACTTACAAAGAGACTTGCAAATTGAATTTCGTTCATCTGTAAAACATCTCTACATAAAATTAGTCATCCTATTTTATACTTTAAGCTGTTTTATGTTTTCTTAACATTTGGTGTCGTTGAATATCAAAAATTTCAGCAATTCTATCTATATGTGAAGACTTTACTCACTTCCAGAGGTTCCTGTTCAAAAATTAAAGTCCATGCTAATTTTAGGAATTAGTGTATTTTTAAATAACATGCACCTTATCCAGCTTTTAAGAGATTTGTTACGAATAAGGAGTAATCATCATGCGTCTATGTCATGCTGAGTGTACCTGTGAATTTAACAGTGAATATATTTCATATGATTTTTTCTTCCATTTACTTTATGCTTTGATGAAGCACCAAAAGTAAAATAATAGTCCAGACCCATACAAAGCTAAAATACAGAAACTGCTCCTCAGTTACTGACAACTTACATTGTTATATGAAGATATAACATTTAATATTATTATTATGCTCACTGTTGAATTATTAATCAGTTCACATGACAAATGGAATACAAACAATAAAAGTAGAAAAAAGTTATGTACATGCATTCTTCCAAAAGACAAGCTACTTAAAAGTGAACTATAAAAATGACAATTTGAACATGATGGTTTAGTTTCAGTGAAACACAAATTGGGTGACTCAAAGAAGGTTTTAAACACACATTGTGATTTTAATGCATTAATGCTGTATTTCACAACTCTTGAGATGCTAGTATTATACCTAGGCGTACTGTCTGAGGGGCCGTATAGGAAACTTAATTGAAAACCCTGAGTCTCCTTGTTGCACATAGTGTGACATAATCTAAGAACATACATTTTGCCTTCACACCACTAAAGCTATCAGGTATAGTATTTTCAGACCAAGATTAAGAATTTTATAAAAAAACATATTGCTATAGTTAAATCTCAACACATCACAGAACTGTAGCTCATGTAGCTTGGGCACTGAGTACCTTAATATATTACAAGACATCCAAAATAGTAAGCATGCTGGTTATCCTTTCTATATTATTTTTCCGTTGCTGCTATGAAAGATAACACAATCTTAGTGGCTTAAAATAGCACAAATGTAATATCTTACAGTTCTGGAGGTCGGAAGACATTGATCTCAATGTATGTCATTAGGAATAAAATGAAGGTGTCAGCAGAGCTGTGATCTTTCCTGAAAGCTCTTGGAGAGATCACTTCTGTCTTTTCAAACTCCCAGAGGCCACCCCCATTCTTTGGCTCATGGCCCCTTCCTTCATCTTCAAAGTCAGCAATGGCAGTAGGGTCCTCACTTGGTATCAATCTGACTCAGCATCTTCTGTCTCCCTTTTCCACTTTGCAGGACCTTTGTGATTACAATGGGTCTACTCACATGCTCCAGGATAATTTCCCTATTTGAATGTCAGCTGATTAACAACCTTAATTCCCCTTTGCCATATAACTTAAAGATACAGGTTCTGGCAATTAGGACATAGACATCTTTAGAAAACTATCATTCTGCCTACCACATCTTTTAAACAATTAAAAGGAAATGCTGATAAAATGTCTGCCAGTTTACAGGAGAAATTTTTTTCAGACGTTAGAGAGGAGCCATGTTCTAGCCATGTGCTTTTACAGCTATGCTCACCATCAGCTCTGCCAGATGTTTTCATCTTCTCAGAAATCTCTATAATCAAAAGTCATCTTCAACCCCAGGCCTGCTCTTTTTTCCAACATCAATTAATAAAGGACATAGGAGAATATTTGTAGCTGGCCTACTGAAATTCATCACTAGCCAGGATCGATATTTTGCAATTTCTCATTTTTCTTGATGCCCCATATCAGTCGCTTTTAATTCCATTCAGCCAGCAATTATCTAGTGCCAACAAAATGCCTGGTACTGCACTTGGTGCTGAGGCACAAAGAGAAAAACTCAAGCCACACTCTTGAAGAGCTTGCTATGTGTGTGTGTGTACTGCATGCATGCCTGCGTGTGCAAGTGTGTGTACGGATCCATGTGTGTGTGCATGCATGTGGATGTGAGTGTGTGCCAGAGGGTTGAGAGTGGGGCATCCAGGGAAGGTAGGTAGAAACGTTATGTCAGTGCAGTGTTCACACACACACTGTGATTCTTTTCTATCTCCATTCCCCTTTCTGGTCCTGCTGCCAAGTCCCTGGTTCAGGTCATTATCATATCTTGCTTTGGCGATTACAATTCTCCCACCTGCATCACATCCCTTCAGTCTCCCACCTGTGAAACGTCTCAGTCTCAAATATAAACACAGCTGTAGTCATGTCACTCCCCAGCTCAAAAGCAGCACTGTCTTCATTGCCTTAGAATAACATGCACATTTCTCCACTGTGTTTAAGGCCATCTGGGCTCCACCTGCCTTTCAAGTCTTATCTCCTTTTAATGTCATGCATTCTAGGACTCAAGGCAATCATAGCCCTCCCTGAAATCCCTGCTGTGTTTTCCCAGCTCCGTGTCTCTATCACTGACAATCACTCCACCCTTTCCCCCTTATCCAAATAACATCCATTCTTCAGAAACCCGGACCAACAGTCACTCCTTCCATGGAATATTCTTCTGTCCCTCCCCTACTAAAAAGAATCTTTCTCTACTCTCGGGGTTCCCACAGCACTTCATTTTAGATCCTTTAATAGGAACTCTCCATATCTGCCTTAGATCTTTTCCTTGGCTAAATATCAAGGCCCCTCTTCCAGATTATAAACTCCTTGAGTGCAGTCATTGTTTTATTCCTCTTTGAAACATTCACAATCACTTGCACAGCACCTTGCCCATAGCAAGGACGCTGTGTTCAAGTTTGTCAGATTTGACTGAATGGATCCGTAGTATCAACTTCGAGAATGTTGTCACAAGCACTGTTCCTACAGCTAGTTCTCCTTGGATATGATGGTGTTGAGATACATTTTTTTTTTTTGCCTATTTTATTCACAAACACAGTGAGACATAGACAGGAATTGACGGACATCTACAGTGAGGGAACCAATTTCTTCTTCTGAAAATGACTGACGGTCACTGATTAACCCACAAATTTAAAGGACAAAATAAAATAAGTGTATGTCTTACACAAGAACAAAAGTACGATAACACAAAACTGCAAATGTCCTTAATAAAATCAGTCCAGAAACATCATCTGAATTATATACAACTGCTACAGAAAATAAAGAAGCTGTCTGTAGATTAGCAGGAATTCCTAATTTTGTGAATGTTGTATGTGTGTATTTTTTTTAATCAACTCTTCATTAATGAGTATGTATGGAAAAGGCAGGCTATGAAGGCAGAAAAGTGTTTTTGGTGTGTCATTGTCATCAGTTCTGCTAAATAATTATCATTACACATCCAAAAATATCTTGAATGGATAATACTGAATATCTAGATTGCCAGATTGCATTAGAAGGGTATTAGCTGACTCAGGAGACTAATTATAATGAGGTATTGAACTGCTTATCTCTTATCTCAATTTTAAAACCATAAACGACACTATATAGGCAGTGGCTGCCAATCAGGGTCAGTGTGGGGTAGTGAAAATAGCCTTCAACAAGGGGTTAGGAGCCTCAGCTCTGTCATTAACTCTTTAACCTTGGGAGCTCTTAATAAAAATCACCCTATATGAGAAAAGCAGAGCCCTTCTTTAAAGAAATACAGCTGTACTAGTGGCTGAAGCTGCTAATTCACAAAAAGTTCTCTTAAAGTTCAGAAAGACTGCACGCACATACACACACACATACACATACGTACATACACTGACTCACCTTTCCCAGACAGAAACCTTCTTGCTTAATGGGCCAGTTTAGTGCTACTATTAACCAGATGATTATAATTTGAGCAAGTGTTAGCCATCCATGTCCTAAAAACAGTAGCTGACATGAAAGTTATCAAACTGCTTTTCTCACTCATAGAATTTATCAGCCAGAGGTCAAGGCTAAAATTATTATATTTCTTTCTGAATCTACCTTTGAATAAAAATAATAATATCTTTATATTGGTGTTTTTAAATTTCCAAACATCTACCAACTATTTCATTTAATCCTGATAGCCCAGTAAAGTCAATGGAACACATTTTCAAAAGTGTGCTAGGACTGGTGTTGGTGCTGAGTGCTTCTCACTCAGCTAAATTTGGGGACAAAAAAAAATTATTAAGACAAAGTTTCTGCCTTCAGGTTGCTTTTGATTACTGGGAGAAACAACACATGTGTTCTGATTAGTTCTTTACACATCTTAGATGTCCTAAGGGAGCACAAAGGAGGGAATTGTATTTCCACCGGAAAATGAAGTGTGTGTGTGCACATGGCGGGGCTGAGGGAGGGAGGGCAGAGGGAGATGTCAAAGGCAGCTTCACTGAGAAGGTGACTTTGTCTCTGGATTAAAGTCCCTGTTCTATCCCTTCCTAGGAGAAGCTGAGTGTTACTGAATCTCTGTGAACTTGAGATTCCTCCTCAATTAAATATGGATAATAATGCTGAATTCATAGGGTTGCCGGGAGGATGGAATGACATAGCATATGGGAGAGCAATTTGCAAGGAGCAAAGCACTCAGTAAAGGGAATATTTTTTTCCACTTTGCACACTCACTAGCTTGGTTCACTCCAAAGGAGAATGGCTTATCCAAGAGGGCCCCACACCTCCAACAAAGAGCCAGTGTCCCCGCTCAGACTCTGGTGGTCTTCCACCCACTCTGCCCACTGAGACTCTTGGGGAAATATAGAATGCACTCGTCTTGATAACATTTTATGGGATCTAAAATCATGTTAACATATTCATATAAATACATATTCCAACATCTAAAGACATTTTTGTGAAATGTTGCTTCTAAATCCTAAGTGGATTCTCTATAAAAGGAAGAGCTAACAGAGCATTGTAAGGGAGGAATCATGATTGGGAAAATCATCAGTATTTAATATGAGAATGAAAAGTCATACACTTTTTTTGAATAAAAGGTTTTAAACTACCCAAAGTTTCAGAGAAGAAAATATGGAAGATCCTCAATGTTTAAAAGTAACTTAACTGTGTATTTGAATAGAAAACATTTGAATAGACATGTGCCTTGCATTTAGTGGGTACTCAACAATCGAATTCAAAGATTTAACTTGATCATTCTTATCTCTAAAATTATAATACTCAAATTTATCCCTTTATATAATATCTATAAATTTTGCTTTAATCTAATATATTATAGTCCATTGTTAGCACTTGAAAGATAAAATTTTATTTACATCTGACAGTCTCACCCATGTTTAAAAAACAGGAAAAATAAAATATAATTTGTTTTTACCTTATTAATAATAAGTCTGGAAAAAAGTAAAAAAATTGCACACTGTGTGTCAGTGTATTAGGAAATGGAGACATTTGACATCTATAGGAAATTCACAAATAGTAGTATTTACTGAATGTATTCATTTGTATTAGTTGAAGTTCTCCAAAGAAACAGAACTAACTAAAGGTAGATAGGTAGGTAGGTAGGTATATGCAGTATAATAAGGAATTGCCTCATGCAATTAGGGAGGCTGGCAAATCCATAATCTGCAAAGATGATGTCTGAGTTTGAAGGTCGTTAGGCCAGAAAATTCTTTTCATCAGGCCAGAAAATTTTACCATTGTAGAAGGTAGAAGATGACATTTCTCATCCCAAAGGCTTTTCATAAGAACCTATAAAAATATGCAAATATCCAGCCCTGAAAACTAAATACATACTGTGTGCAAAGACACAGCACTTTATAATGTGCTGTTTTCTTTTTTTTTTTTTTTTTTTGGTTAAAAATAAAAGTTTTCAAGCACATGTTTTGTAGAGGATAAAAGAAGACATTTCTTACCCCAAAGGCTTCTCATAAGAAGAAGAACCAATAAAAACATGAGAATAGCCAGCATTTACTTGAGGGAAGATCAACCTTTTGTTCTAGTCAGGCCTTCAACTGATTGGATGAGGCCCACCCACATTACAGAAAGCAATCTGCCTCAATCAGTCTGCCAATTTAAATGCTAGTCTTTTTTTTATAGATATATTTTTTATTATTGTACTTTAATTTCTGAGATACAAGTGCAGATCTTGCGGGATTGTTACATAGGTATATGCTTGCCATGGTGGTTTGCTGCCTCCATCCCCCCATCCCCTACGTTAGTTATTTCTCCCAATGTTATCCCTCCCCAAACTCCCCACCCCCTGCTATCCCTCCCCTAGCCCCCCACCCCCCAACAGACCCTATTGTGTGATGTTCCCCTTTGTTCAACACCTGCCTATGAGTGAGAACATGCAATGTTTGTTTTTCTGTTCTTGCATCAGTTTTCTGAGAATGATGGTTTCCAGATTCATCCATGTCCCTACAAAGGATATTAACTCATCCTCTTTTATGGCTGCATAGTATTCCATGGTGTATACATTTAACATTTTCTTTATCCAGTCTATCATGGATGGGCATTTGGGTTGGTTCCAGGTCTTTTCTATTGTAAACAGTGCCACAATGAACATACATGTACATGTGTCTTTATAATAGCACAATTTATAATCCTTTGGATATATACCCAGTAATTTGATTGCTGGGTCAAATGGTATTTCTATTTCTAGATCCTTGAGAAATTGCCACACTGTCTTCTACAATGGTTGAACTAATTTATACTCCCACCAACAGTGTAAAACTGTTCCTATTTCTCCACATCCTGTCCAGTATCTGCTGTCTCCAGATTTTTTAATGATCACCATTCTTAGTGGCATGAGTTAGTATCTCAATGTGGTTTTGATTTGCATTTCTCTAATGACCAGTGTGATGAGCATTTTTTCATATGTTTGTTGGCCCACATAAATGTCTTCTTTTGAAAAGTGTTTGTTCATGTCCTTCGTCCACTTTTTGATGGAGTTGTTTTTTTCTTCTAAATTTATTTTAGTTCTTTGTAGATTCTGGATATTAGCCCTTTGTCAGATATGTTGAGAAAACTAGTTAGCCATGTGCAGAAAACTAAAACTGGACCCCTTTCTTACACCTTATACAAAAATTAACTCCAGATGGATTAAAGATTTAAACATAAGACCTAACACCATAAAAACCCTAGAAGAAAATCTAGGCAATACCATTCAGGATACAGACATAGGTAAGGACATCATGACTAAAACACCAAAAGCAATGGCAACAAAAGCTGAAATAGACAAATGAGATCTAATTAAACTTAAGAGCTTCTGCAGAGCAAAAGAAACAATCATTAGAGTGAACCAGCAACCAACAGAATAGGATAAATTCTAGTCTTATCCAAAAAACACAC